>JAPSES010029107.1:0-12906 GCA_029822895.1 Maxillicosta whitleyi
CCCCCCCCCCCACGGCTGTGGGCCCTCTTGGGGTGTGGTATGTGGGGTGGCTGTGGCGGTGATCAGGGCAGCATTGCTGGTTTGCGGGGGTCCTTGCCGTGGTGCATCACAGCATGGGTGGTCACTGCACCTCTGGGGCATGTATGGAAGGGGGTCCCTGGTCCCGTGCCTGTTCTGGGGTGGGTTTGGGGATGGCTGGTTCCGGACTCACGCTGCCGGGCTGCAGGAAAGTGAGTGGTTGATCTCTGGGGTGGGTGGTTGCTTTCTGGCAGCAGTCGCCGGGTGCCCTGGACCTATGGGTGGCCCCGCCCCTGTGTACACCTGCCCAGTGGTGACTCTGGGAGAATAGGGATGCCTAGGATGCCCAACCCCCATCTTCCTCACCCCGTACATATTAGCATGTACATCTGAGGGGAGGGTGCACGCTCTGGTGGGTACGGCGGTGGTGGGCATTACACTCACCCACAACACATCCAAACACAGGCAACCACACATTCACTTTTAGGTGGAGGGGGCTGTGTGGTGCCTGGTGAGTGGAGCTGTTCGGACAGGTGAGGTTGCCCGCTTGGCTTCACGCTCAGAGTCGCACAGTCTCTGCCCCTCAAAACTACTCATACAAAGACCTTATACCTCAGAATACAGATAGGTGTGGAGGAGGGGGCGGCGGGGGTCTCTTCACACCCTGTTTCCTAGTTGCTGGGCTCACAGGGCTTCGGGACCTTTGCCTTGTCTGCCCCTGGGTGGCCAGCCCCTGGGGGGTGCGGCAGCTGGCATCTGTGGCCCCCTGGGACCTGTGCTTGCCTGTTGTGGGACCTCTGCTGGGGACTATCTTCACGGTGGGTGCAGTGCCGCCCCTCGGGGGGTGGGTTGGGCCCCCTCCTCTGTGATTGTCCGCTGGTTGGCTGGGCCTATGGGCTCTCTTTGCCGGTCCCCTGCCCTTGGAGGGAGTACGGAGTACGGTGGCAGTTGCATGGTTGTGTTCACCTCGGTGATGTTGCCCTGTCCTCTTTACTTTGCTTTGATGCAGTCACACCATCACTGCAGATGATTTTCATCATTCATTGAAGGCAAAGATTCATCCCAATCTCAGTAAATGAAGAATGGATGTTTTAATATGAAGATTGTCTTGCAGCCTGTCTGTAATTAGTTGGACAATGCAGTCATTGTCTTCTATTCTCTGATGTCATGACAGCCATTTTCTTGTTCCCCACACTTGTCCCACAGTCCTATCAGGTCTTTATGTGCACAGAGACTGTTAAGCATTTTGTCTTTCTCATTTTGTCTCTGTGTATTGTCCTTGAATAGCCCGTACCAAACTTTACCAAAGTGTACGCTCAGCAAAAACAGTCACATGTGTTTGTGATTTCCTTGAGCCCATAAATACCCTGGTCCTCAACAGATTGAGTTTTAATAATAGAAGTGTCACAGTGTAGATTTATTCTCTGTGCTATTAAACAGCAGTCTCAGGAAAAAAAAACATTTTCCTACATAATGCACAGCACATGTCCTTAAATACAAAGGCATACACACTCAAACCATGTGAACATGACACTTCACAACAGATATTCCAAAGTGAATCTGACCATAGATCATTACAGTGCACAGTTGGGATGCCATCTACTGTCAACTTGAAGTTTTACAGCAGTTGAATATTTGTTTGATGTGTAAGCCTCTGATGTTAACCTGTCCTTGTGCCTCCTTCAGGTGGTTCCTCTGTCTGGTAGTCTGAATGGAGACCTCCTCCTGTCCTCCAGCCTCACCAGCCCCCCCAGTGTCTCAGATCTGCCCCAGAAGCCCCCGGTGCGCACTAGCCTGTCTATGGCACCGGCTGACTACCCAGAGCGTCCCGAGGTGATGCTGAGACGTGAGGCAGGCTCTTCCACCCTTCCCCTAAAGACGGAGGTGCCGCTGCATCTCTTCAGCACCACCAACCAGCAACACAAAGCGGTCGGGGTGCAGCAGCAGATTCCCACCAAGCTGGCTGCTCTCAGCAGCATCAAAGGGAAAGGAGGCAAGACTGGAAAAGCATCACAGCGCTGCGATAGTACTGGTGAGGAAAAACTACAGCAGGTGTAACACTAACTCTGACCCTAACCCTAACCCAGCAGTGAGGTATGACCCCAGCAGACAGGCTGCTGAGCACACGTTTTATCATCTTTACTACAGTTGGCTTTGGGTTTGAAAGATCCTATGGATCTACCAGTTACTTGAGTCTGCTGGTTTTCAGTTTGACACATTTAATTTAATGTAAATTCTCATAATTAGTTTTTATTAGTGACCAAAATGAGACAGAAACTAAAGAAAAACTACTGTGCCATGGCACATCTAAATCTGTGAACATTTAGTAGTGTCAATAGGGTCAGGATGAGAAAAGAACACGTCAGGGCAAACAAGGATGTTTGGTCACCCTAGAATAAAAGCAAAATGGAAATGTTAACGGATTTCTTGCCCATAATGAAAAACAAGCTCATACAGCAACAAGATTTTGTCTATGGTCTTTGTAGATGTCTTTGCAAATGTTCAGTAAAAAAAACTAAGAATTTACTGAGCCTTTATTCATAAATTACACCCTGTAGAGTTACACTACAGAGTGTGATTCATCTTTTTTTCTCACCTCGAATTGCCTTTTGTCTCCATTTGTTTACTTCATTCTGCATAAGTTTTGTGGGGTGCTGAGATCTGCGACTCATCAGTACAATTGTATCTGTATTCCCATGTTTGTCTGTGTTTTAATGTTTATCTTGATCAGTTGTAACTGGAATGTGATTTTTTTTGCTCTGAAATATGTTTGTTTTATGTGCAATGACAATAAACTTCAATTCAATAATTGGGGAGAAAACACAATTTATGCAAATCTTTTTTTTAAAGTTGTACTACATGTGTTCAAGTGGGAAAGGAAGATGAACTCTCTCTAAAACTGAAATTGAAGGTGATAAAATCCCAAAATACCCCAGAACACTGAAATCCTGGAATATTATACATGTTCAAGATCTTTGTGATATAAAACACTTGAGTAGTGAGTAAAATATGACAAAAAATAAATGGTGTTTTAGTTAAAAGACTGGATTAAAGTAACTTGTCCTGGTCTCTCACATAAATCCAATTCAATGTCGTGCACTAAGTCACTTTGTGTGTCTACATCTAAATTCATCACAGTAAGTAAAGATGAAAGAACATTAATAAAAAGTGAAAAGAATGTTCCATCTCTGCAGTACTGATGTCAGTCCAATGGCCTGAGCATTATTCACTCATCTGCTACAACTATTTATTCATTATTTCTTTATTTATTGTTTCTTTAATTATTACCACCTATGCCAACTTCACTAATTTAACCAAACCCTTTAAAACAACCCTTCTACCAAGTTTCAAAAGAAAAGGGCTCTGTAGGTTTGGCCGTTTCTGCTTCCACAGAGATGCGCAGAAATAAGTGGTCAGTTATTCCTGGTCTCCTTGGCAGAGGTTTAAAAAAAAAAAAAAAAAAACTCTTCTGTACACTGTACAGTGTAAACTCCAATACCTTGTTTTGAGATCAGTTTGAGTGAAAGACCACAACATGTAACAAATGAATAAATAAATAAATACATTTGGTTAGACAGAACTTTATTGATCCCTTTGAAATGAAGGTGCCAGTAGCAGCACAACTATATTACAAGACAAGACAATATCATAAGACATTGTTGCTAAATTACAAACAAACAAGTATTTCACATACTGTCTTGAGCTTAAGTAGATGGAAATGGTTGCCTTTAAGGAGCCATATGCTCCTGAGACCCAGGAAAGTGAAAGTTTGATGGTTTTTTTTTACATCAAACAGTTCTCTTGATTGGAAACTACATAATGCAAAATTGATTTCAGATAATTTTTTTAAATTATTTTTATTTAGAGATATTTAATTGAGTGTTCTTTGCCATAGACAGCATTTTTTTTTAAGTAAAACTGAAACTTTTGTTCCCTGCAGAGGACAAAACTGCATTGGTGGGTCTCAGGAGGATATACCGGTACCTTTTACAGTACATAATCACAGTATTTACTGCAACAAATTTATCTGAATTTTTGTTTAGCAAGAAAGGTCTCAAGGTGTTGAGTACAAACTCTGTTAATTAAATTAAGTTGATATATTACTGAAGCCTAATGTAGAACATCTTTTCCATATGTTCAGTAGTTATGGAGAGAGTTTTTGTCACAGGTTTTTGTGATATATAACTTTACATTCCCTGTGTTATGGATTTTAACATTCATCAATATCTAAGCCATCTGTGTCTGACATGAGCTTGACCTCATGACCTCAGTGTAGGTGATTCATTATCATTAGGATCACATAAGCATCCAAACTGGTTCAGAACTCTAATAGTACAAACTGTGTCCTATTGAAATGCAGTGACCTGTAGTTTAGTCTTACTAACCTTAATAACAGCTAATTTAATGTTAACAATTTTAATAACCTCTAGTTTCATTTTAATAGCCTTATTAACTTATAGATTTTTGTTTTAATAACCGTCATCTGATGAATGAAACAGTGTTTGTCTCCTTCCTTCTCTTCTGTTCAGCCTCGGTGGATATGAAACAAATGCTGCCCCTGAAGCTGTCTACTCGGGATGACCATGCCTTGAAGGCCAAGCACTCCAACAGCCCCCACCAGCAGCCCTCCCTGTCGGCCCCTTCTCACCCACATTCCCTCCATCAGTATACAGGTATGTTACTGCTCAGCGACCAACTCCTTCTGCTTATCCTGATATTAATCACACATACATTGTCCACCTGAGCCCCATCCAGCAGTAGGGGGTGTAAATCTGCCCCCATGCCCAGCCCCACACTGTTTAAACACCTCTCAGGTCCACATGTCATTCACTGTGATTTATGCGATGATGTACGCCTTCAAAACAACCTCTGGGTGAGTCATTCCAGTTTTAGTGCAAGAATACACCACTTACCTGTTAGATGCAGTTGTGGAGGCAAAAATTTGGGCGTGAGAGGAGTTTGGAAAGGTCATGGAGCTAGACTGTTGGTTAGCCTCGAAGAGGTTCTGACAAACAGTCAGGCGAAGGAAGCAAGGCTCCACGAACAGTCTTAACAGCGACAATGGAGTTCTGCTGACCTCACGCCTTCTGTGCTGGAAGCACAGCCCTGGGACTCAGGTGTGGGCTTCCCCATCACCCAGGCTGAAGTAGAATGGACAGCTCCTTGGTGGAGGATAACATCTACCCTGAGTTCCTTAAAGCTCTGGATGTTGTGGGGCTGTCTTGACTGTCACAGCTCTTCAGTATTGCCTGGAGGGCAGGGACAGTAACTCTGAATCAGCAGACTGGGGTGCTGACTCCCCTTTTCAGAAGGGGCACCAGTGGGGGGGTTCCATTTTTGGGGATCACACTTTTCAGCTACCCTGGGAAAGCTTATGCCAGAGTACTGGAGAGGAGAGTCCGACCGGTAGTCGAACCTTGGATTCAGGAGAAACAATGTGGTTTTCAACCTAGTCATGGAACACTGGAGCAGGATTTGACCCTCTACCCTCGAGGGTTCATGGGAGTTTGCTCATCCAATCCACATGTCTTTTGTGAATCTGGAGAAGGCATTTGACTGTGTCCCTCAGGATATCCTGTGGGGGGTACTGTGAAAATGTGACAGGGTGAGTGACAGGACAAGATTGCAGATACAAGCAGTGGGAAGGAGTTTTACTGGGAGGGTGTCTGGCTTCTCCCTTGTCAGCCATCTGGGAGAGGCTTAGAGTAGAGCCACAGCTTCTGCACGTCCAGAGGAGTCAGCTGAGATGGTTTGGCCATCTGGTCAGGGTGCCTGCTGGACGGTGAGGTGTTCTGGGCATATCCATCTGGGAGGAGACCCCAGGGCAGGCCCATGACACACTGGAGGTATTACATCTCTTGGCTGGCTTGGGAACACCTTGAAATCCCCCTGGAGGAACTAGAGGAGGTAGATAGATGGATGATCCATGGGTTATGTGCAAACATTATCAATTCACTTGTTAACTCAGATTGTACTGGTTGATGAACAAAATAAGTACAACATTCATCAACTTAGCTCAGACTACACCTGGTTTTGTCTCATGCCTTTTACATTGTTTCTTAACATCTTTTAAAATGCATTATTTTTGTCATAATAACTATATAGTTTCTTCAACTTTCAGTTAGGACCAAAAATCAGCTTTTGAACTGAAACACAATAGTCTAACATCTGTCATTGATTGAAGACCTGCTGTCACCCACTGTTGTTTTGTGTTGACATCAGAAGTGTCACTGGTGACTTCTGAAATTAGCCAAGTTTCAGTTTATTGTTGGACATGAAAGTCAGATTTATCTTGTAGAAACATGTAGAAACCCTGCAATAACTTCTTATTCTCCTCACTGGTATTTTCCTGACAGATGAGTTCAGTCCTCTCGAGAACTGTGGACTAGACACCCAGAATAACTCAACCCACCCCCCCAGCATCCAGAAGCCCCCCATGCCTCCTGCTCAAACCCACCCTTCGGCCTCCAAGCAGCCTCCCACCCTCTCCCCTCCTGGTATGAGTACTACCAGCCAGCAGGGCCTGGATACCAACAGCCAAGCCCATGTGCAGGTAAACATTCATGGACTCAGCCACAGTCACAGCATCCCCCCACCATACACACTCATCACTGAAGACCTTACCAAGGAGGATGTCATCTTCTTCTAACGCCCACTGTCCTGCCGCCATGTTGTGCTCAGACTGTAGGAGAAATAAACTGGCATTACCATGTTGGTTTTAAATGTTAGCACATGTTAGCACAGCCCGTTTGACCATGGTCATATGGTGTTTTATTCCACAAAAAGTCATTTCTTTTAAACAGCCACAGTTTCTTATTTAATTTGTAGTTTATTGTAATGTATGACAAGAATATCTTTGGGGTGGAAAAAAGGCATTTCTAACTGCTGTGAAAGGTTCAAGTCCTACCAATCCAAAGACAGTCACCACCAGAGATTCTGCTGGACCTGGATCAGACAAGATGAACTTCACACAAGTCTTAATACACAAGCTGGCCTAATGTTTGTGTCACACACACACATATATACATACATACACACACAGACACACACACACACGCACATACATACATACACACACAGACATACACACATACACACGCATACACACATACACACGCACATACATACACACACACATACACACATACATACGCATACACACGCACATACATACACACACACACACATACACACATACATACACACACACACATACATACACACATACATACGCATACACACACACACACACACATACATACACACATACACACACACACATACACACACACACACATACACACATACACACACACACATACACACACACAGACACACACACACTCCATTCCAAATGAATGAATGATCCCTTTATGGACTAAATCTATGTTCTGTGGTTGTACATTTGTGAGTTCATTTCATTACTGGTTTTACTAATCGTACCTGTCCAGAAGGCACAAAAAAAAAACTGCTCTCATGAAACCTGATTTCACTTCGGACAGACATAGATTTCATTTTCCTGGGCTATTGCATCATGGTATTGAATCCATTAAGTCAATTTAAGCTTTTGCAGAGTGAAACAAACTCGCAGAATCTTGTTTAATAGTCAGCTGCAGCTCAGTTTTTGTAGCCATAACTGTCACATTTCTGTCTGTGCACCTTTGGCTGTACATTTCTTTTAAGCAGACACCCAGAATATGGTGCTGTTAAGTAACATAAATATGTTCATATAGTCCATATGATATATCCAGAATGAATTTGCCCACACTGTACAGCTACTGTTGTGTAGCTTAAAGGACAAACATTGAACTGCTGTGATTTTCTGAACATTGACCTACTTGTAAATTGCTAAATTCAGGTGAGTCCCAGTAGAATAACATTATAGAGTTATACTCTAGTGTTGAATATGCCAAATCTGTAATATCAAGTACACAGCTCCCATTATCATGAAAGCATTTTCCATGCCTGGAAAACTCATGGAATTCAAATTGATTAAAGTTTTGGAAAAGTCATTGAGTGTTTTGAGTTTCAACTGCTCAACCTTTGAAAATGAGCTGTTATGAGATCAGAATGGGTAATGACAGGATAATGTGTGTGGGAGGGGTGTCCCAAAACATTTGACATCATTGACTACACGGTCAGGAGAAATGATGGCACATATTTTGGGACACTCTGTACATAAACAATGTCAGTTGGAAGACCTGCTCCTTGGAAAGGTTTTTAGAAAGTGTAAGTAGGTTTCTCTACTCCTAAACTCCACATATTACTAGTTTTATGAATCATTTTTCATCACAGGTTCACATAAAAATGATGAAGACAAAAAAATGTTTTGTACCCAACCCTACTTTAAGACTGAAGCTGAATATGAGATGAAATACAAATAATAACCAAATGAATGAATGAATAAATGCCACAACTAAATTACATGACATGTCTTTTGGAATATTAAAATGACATGAATTCTACTGTAGGTTTCCCTCATCTGGTCTGTCAGTAGAGGAGGTTTTTTTCACCCCCATAAGTTTGAATGTTCAAATTAGGCTCAATCTCAGGGTTTGTCAAAGCTCATCTATAGGGATGACATTTGCTTCAATGGTGCATTTTTCCATGATTTTGGACCTGTAATTTTTTTTACAATCGTCAGAAAATAGTTATATAAGGTATTTTAAGTGAAATGTAAATAACGATCAGTTTAAGACTAGAAGGGCTTCTGTTTATGACCATCAGCCTTATTGTCTCACAGTCATCTCTAAAGTCAGACAAACAGAAAATGGAAACAGTTGACTGTTCACTAAACCCATCTCTGTCTACTTGGGTTTTTAAAGCATGAAAAGACATTGGGATTTACATGTTTTTGAAACATTGCCTCACTACTGCTTACTTTGCTGAACTGATGGTTGTATTTGTGAGATCCATGTACATGATACATTTTAACAGAGGGTTAGAGGTCTCATTGACAGTGTTTTATTTTTTGTCAATGACAGGTCATTATGTCATTCTTTGCCTGCTCAGTCTTTGCTCTTGACAAAAAAAACAGTATAAAGGACAGTGTGGCTACAGCAAAAAAAAGATATCAGCTGCTGTTGAAGAAAAACAGATGTCATTCCCACTTTTCTATCTGTACCATGCAATTACTGTATGAAACCTTACAATGATGAAAAAAAATGTTGCTAGTTTTTGTCTGCACAAGCTCCTGTGTTGAGAGTAAATCATTATGTGGAGCCTCAGCAGTTTTCCAGTGTCTCTGTGAAGATTATGTATATTTTTGTATATGCTGAAACTGTTAGTGATTTCTGCCCTCTATGCTTATATTAGGGTACAAAAAAGATTTGAGCTACTGAAATGCATGTCTGCCAAATGTCTGTCTGTACGTCATGTAAATACACTAGAATAAGGCTGTGTTTGATGAAACCAGTCAGTCTGTACTGTTGGACAGAGAGGGTCATTTAGAAGGAAATAAGATGCTGTTTATTTAATCTCCTCAAATGTGTCAGTATCATAGTGTTGAAGCAGAGGTGCACAACCCCCCCCCCCCCCCCCATCTGTCCCCCACATCTTCATTTTATAGTGACTGATGTTTGACTGATCTTAAGTAGCAGTCATAAAATCTGTATCAGCTTGGTTCAGTCCAACCAAAGACGCTGGGCTGGGCTCCTCCAGGGGGGTCCACAACCAGAGTGTTTACAGCACAGTGTAGTCCACATCATATCCTGGTCCAGGTCTTCAGTTTGAGTTGAAACATTTTCATTTGAGGCCTGACACCAAAATCACTATCATGTCAGATGTCAGTGAAAAACATCCTGAAATAATCCAAACATAAATCAGCTGTTGAATTTCCACTGTTGGACCATTGGTGTGCATGTGAACACACTCATTTAATGTAAACCCTTTAAACATTTATTAAATTGTCAAAGCTTAAGGCCCACTTACTAACTTTGTGTCCAGTAATTTCAACCATATCACAAAAACGCATCAACAGACAAGGCTGGGTACTGAAAATGAGTGTTCTATGAAATTTCATTGAAATTGATTAAATAGTCAAAGTCAGTTTTTATTTGTCAATTTCTTCAAATGTACTTGACATACAAAGGAATTGAAATTACGTTCCACACTGTCCCATGCGTAGACATTGAACAATAAAGTGCAGGTGCACAACAAGAACAGTCTAAACACTGATGTAACATTAAATAAAACAAGTGCAAGTACTGACATACAGAAAATAACAAGACAAGACACAACATCTAGTGCAGTGTTCTCACAGTGTGCACTGGGAAGTAGTGTTTTGGTAATGGTTAAAGTGATTTAGTGCAACATGATTGTGCAGTAGTAGTAATAGTATAAATAAAAGGTAAATAGAATAATACAATATAATAGTGTGCAATTTTCAAATTTCAAATACTATTGAATATGAAAAGATGTGTGGTACCTTTATAAACCAAGTTCTCAAAACTCAGGTAAAATAATAACCAGTGTTGGTGTAGACTTTTTAAAAATTAATATTATAATTCTGATTATTGTTGGTGGTACCTTTGGTACATTTGCATGTTCTCCCCATGTGTGCATGGGTTCTCTCCATGTACTCCTGCTTCCTCCCACCATCTAAAGACATGCACTGATAAATTAATCATTTAATCTAATTTCCCCACAGGTGTGAATATATATGAGATATGAGAAGGATTGTTTGTCTCTATATGTTCCTCCCTGTGATGAACTGGTCACATGTCCAGGGTGAACCCTACCTTCGCCCATAAGTACCTGGGACAGGCTGACCCAAGTGAGGATAAAGCAGGTTCTGAATATGAATGAATTATTATTCTTTTATTGGCTAAATATGTTTTAATATTCATGAAGCTTCGAACATGGGTCAGTATGAGCTGAACTCCACTGTGATGAAAACAAACCAAAACTGACTCAACCTTGACTGATGTCACAGTCATGACAGTGACAGATTATTGGAATGATCAACTCATCACCAGTGTCCCTTCAAAATATATATAAAAAAGACAAAATGACTATGCTTATTTATCAAGGTGAGACTACAAAGACATCTGACCCTGTACCTCATACATGTGAGAATCCCATCCCTTGTGTCTCATCTCTTGCATTGGTTTCACAACCACTCTAGAATTGTTTCCAAGGTTACCCACATCTGTGTTCATGATGACTGAAGTGAGTTGGCTGTACCTGGTTCAACAATGTTTTTCCCCAGACTGACGTTATTCTGGTGACATTTCCATGTGCGTGCGTGCGTGCGTGCGTGCGTGCATGCATGCGGTTAATATCAGATCACAGATCACCATCAGGGAACCCAATGCGAGAACACTTGAGTGTTATCTGTGGATCACAATAAACCTGGACAGGACCAGTGGAGGATTGGTTAGGCTCTTAAACATTTCTTCTGTCACTGAACTGCTCTTATCTTGTTTTGCTGTTTTTAAAAAACGTTTAAAGCCGTCAGTACGTCACTGTGTGCGTGTCTCTGCACAACTTCAAGTCTCTTTGTTTTTGTTTGATGCCCTCAAACATTATTGGACCTGTAATGTGTAAATAGTCATGAACATATCATATTTCCTCTGCCAATTTTACACTAGTCACTGTGGATAGTAGCATACTTGAAGGGGAAAATGAATGTTTATAATGTTTACTTTTAATTGTCAGTGAAGTTTGATTAACAAAAACCTGTCTAATGTTTCTAGAACACAGCAACAAGTGATTTTTTTACCATTTTATTTTAGTCACTGCAAGACATTAGAACAACCTGTGGACACCATCTGTTAATTTAGACAAAGTTTAGCAATAAAGTCTTGAAATAATATCTGATCTCTTGTCTTTACTGTCACAGTAAATTACAAAAGAAAATCCACATTATGTCTCCAGCACCTAAACAGGCACAAAAAAGCACCTCCTGGTGTAAATGTTTAAACTTGGACATCCACTAATCCTATCAATGCATGGAATAATGCAGGGCACCTATAGGTTTAGTTTACTGTCACAAGGAGAGATGGAGCTGCAGCTGTGGAAACAGGACAGACGTACACATGTGCAGGGTGGGCGGAGTCATCCATGATGCTGTGTGCTTTTCTTTTTCTTGCACCTGTTGGAGTGAAGACGGCAGCCTCTGTGCAGCTGCTGTACGACACAGTGTCATTGGAGGTGAGGGTTCTCTCCACACCCCAAATACCATTACGGCAGCTATAGACACAGGTGTAGTTGACACAAGTGTACTAAACCCCCCAGGGGAAATGTTGATGGATTAATCTTTATTGTCATTGTACAATCATACACAGAATAAAATTCCAAAAAATTGGGGCTCAATGTTTTCTGGTGCAGAGGAGAAAACAAAGACAAACAGAATTAAATATACACAGGACAAGTGCAAAGACATAAAAAATACATTCAAATACATTTAAAAGGTAATACGAAGTGCAACTGTGATTTAACCTGTGCAAAACAATGCAAGTTATTGCACATATGACTTTATAGGTCAAGTCTTATTGTTGAATATGGTTATTGCACTGTTGATAAAACTGAAACGGGGCAATGATTTTTCTGGGTGGTGTTGACGACCCTCTGCAGTGCCTTTCTGTATAAGACAGTCAGCAGCAGCTCCCTCCTCAAATGAACCCTTCTGAGGATCCTCAAGAAGGGGAACCATTTCTGTACCTTCCACTGCCATGGTGTTGGTCTGCATGCATGTGCACACCAAGAAACGTAAAGCTGGACACCCACTCCACATCCTCCCCATCGATGCAGATGGACTACAGGTCAGACTGTCTCCTCCAGAAGTTGACAATGAGTTCTTTCATCATTGGTGTTAAAGGTACAGTTGTGTATTTGTACATGAATGTGTACTCCATCCCCTCATCAGTGTAGTACATCCACACTGAC
>JAPSES010029137.1:0-12904 GCA_029822895.1 Maxillicosta whitleyi
GTTTGCGTCTTTAAGGTTAAAGGTGGACGTTTGCGTCTTTAAGGTTAAAGGTGGACGTTTGCGTCTTTAAGGGTTAACGAATTTTTTTCCGGTGATGCTAAAACTCCATCAAACTGTGCAGCTTTAAGTCAGTGTTTACTTGTGTGTGTAATACTTTATGTCCACAGGCTTTAACGGGTCAAAGGCAGCAGTTTCCACACATTCATCAGGCTTTTGTCAGACCACAGAATCGTCTGAGGAGTAAACAGTAGAGCATATGGACGTCAAGAGAATCATGGAGGCAGCTGCACAATAGCATACATCTGTCAGTGCAAATATGAGTTGATCCTTTTTAGCAACACTTTGCATCATTCAGCAGGTTTCCAAAGCAATATTAAGCATCATGATTCTTCCATGAAATAATATTTACATGTTCAAACACACCCGGCCTCCTCATAGATATACAGTACTGCCAAAAAAAGTCATATACGGTCATATTGTGTTGGACCACCTTTAATTTTGATTATGATTCAACATGGCAACAGTTCAATAACTTTATGCAGTGTCATGACATTCATTATTTCCAACGTGTTTCAGACCACTGTGTAAAATCTTCTCCATTACATCCAAAGATTCTCACTGTGGTTCAGGTCTGGACTCTAGTGACCGACCGATGTGTGAAAACAATGTCTCGTACTCTTTCACTTTGATCATGATCAATCCTGACATTATCATCTTAGAATAAAAATTAAAAGAACCCAGTCATTCAGTATATTCAGGTAGGTATAGTCATATTTGATCCTTATGAAATAAAATTACATCTTCTTACATGATATGGATGTCGTATGATATGGTTATCTTAGAAATTAGAAGCCCCCCCCCCCCTGTTTTATTTGTTTTTATGTAAATAATATGACTGCATTACAAAAACGTGTTTGTTAATTATTTTAATATCGCTTTTTTTATCCGTTTCGGTTCCGCAGTACCATTAATTTCCGGTCCCTTGTTTCAGAGACTTTGTTGCAGCCCGGACATGTTTTGACGGCACACAGCCAATATGGATCCTGACTCCGAGCGTGTTTTGCAGTATTTGACTGAAGTTGAAGAGGCAGCTGAGGATGTTCTTGCTACTAAACAACAGGTAACGAACCTGAAGCTGTCTTTGTAACGATACGCATCTGATAATCATCTCAACACGTTTATCTAGAGAGAAACGTTTAAGAAAGAATCGGAAATGACCCAGATGCTAACGGCTAAGCTAACTATCGAGGTTATTAAAAATTTATTTTTTGAGCACATTTTGTTGTCAGTTATTGAACTAATTCACTCCGAAGTGTCACAAAAGAATTATAGAAAACAAATCAAGAAACAACCGTGAAAATATTAACGTTTTTTATTTCAATATAACATTTTTTTCTTGTTATGTCTGTTATCTCGTCATAGTCACTACTGAAAAAAAGTCGTTTTCGTTGATTAATTTTTACGCTTATCAATATGAAGTATCTGAAATGATCTAATAAAGAAAAATAGAGAAAATGTCAAGTTGACGAAAAGTTAATATGGAACAGTAGATTGACATTTAAGAATCAATGCCAGAGTTATATTGAGATCCAAAGGATAAAGCAGCCAACAGTAACATGACTTTGTGAATTAAAAGTTAATAAAGCTGAAGCTGGAATAACCACTGTACCATATTGACATTTTGTGCAGCCATTGTTAAGTAATTCACAAGTTTCAGCCTCAGTGTTTACAGATACTGTATGTTACAATTTCCCCTAAAGTCTTTATTTGATTGTTGTAATTGTGATAAGAACCTATATATGTTTAATTTTTGTTTGTGTCCTTTAACTTTTTCTTTTCAGTATAAAATGCTAAATATTTGCAGGTCCTGTCTGATTGTATGGACATATAGTTTTTGACCTGCTAAATGGTTTAATGGCTATGAAATCAATAAAATATGTATCTAAACAACTGTTAATATTTGGGCTGAGCCAAAACTTTTACCCTTAGAAAGATATTTGTATCTGTCATCAAAGGTTTAAGACAGCTGAAGAAACCAGTATTTATTTTTCATTTGTGGTTAGAATGGGATGAATATTTGTCAAACAGTGATACATAAGTCTGATATTAAAATGTGAAACAAACAATATGGAATGAAAAAGCTCACAAGGTCACAACATAAAACAAAACATAAACGTAAACCATCTGAGGAACCGACCCAGCTTATCTGACCCCCCCAAAACCACAAGGAACAGCCCCAGCTTATCTGACCCCCCCTACAAAACCATGAGGAAGAGCCCCCTGTATGTTCCTTCCACAGAGCTACGTTCCTCCAACACAAACCAACTAGCCACGCCCCCAGCTGGTTCTAAGTGATCCCAGGCCAAACTGTTCTCTGTAATAGTCCTTCTGGCCACGCCCCCAGCTGGTTCTAAGTGATCCCAGGCCAAACTGTTCTCTGTAATAGTCCTTCTGGCCACGCCCCCAGCTGGTTCTAAGTGATCCCAGGCCAAACTGTTCTCTGTAATGGTCCCTCAGTGGTGGAACAAACTTCCTGAAACTAGACTAACATCATCTGTGTTCACCTTCAAGAAGAATTAAAGACTAGGCCTATTTACTGCACTGATGTGTGTGTGTGTGTGTGTGTGTGTGTATGTATGTGTGTATTTATATGTGTGTGTATTTATGTGTGTATGTGTGTATGTGTGTATTTATATGTGTGTGTGTGTATGTATGTATGTGTGTATGTGTGTATTTATATGTGTGTGTGTGTGTATTTATATGTGTGTGTGTATGTATGTGTGTATGTGTGTATTTATATGTGTGTATGTATGTGTGTGTGTGTGTGTGTATGTATGTGTGTGTGTGTGTGTGTATGTGTGTATTTATATGTGTGTATTTATATGTGTGTGTATGTATGTATGTATGTGTGTGTGTGTGTGTGTGTGCATATCATTACAAATGAGCAACAGGTTTCAAATTTCACCCAAATATTATAGGCTCTGACACTGATGCCAGCACACCTGGGAACTTTTCAAAAAGCATCTGGCAACAAATTGATCATCTTTTGTAAAGTGACTCGAAAAACACGAAAATTCACCCATTTTCCTGTAAATAAATTTACGGTCTGGAGATGGAAAAGTCAGTGGTTCACACTCAGACCCTTTTGTGGGTTTGTTTATTGTTTGTGTTTTGTCTACATTCATTTTGTTTCTTGTCCTTTATTCTGCTGCTTTGACTGTTGAATATTCCCATTGTGGGATCAATAAAATCTAATTAGACATTATGAGCATCAAACAGTATTTCATCAGGTTAACTTGTATCCACTCCTCACATCCACACACTGAGGAAAACATTGGGATCATTTAAGGCTTGTGTTTTCTTTAACGTGTGTCTGTAGATACCTCCACTCCGCCATGATCATATACCGTGATCTAAAGCCACATAACGTCCTCCTCTTCAACCTGAAGACTGACTCTGAGGTCATCGCCAAAATCACAGACTACGGCATCGCTCAGTACTGCTGCAGCATGGGAGTGAGGAGCTCCGAGGGCACGCCAGGTCAGACGCCGCCGCAGCTCCGCCTCCTCTCATTCCGCCTGTCCACTGTGATAACCTCCCCTGTCTTTTACAGGTTTCCGAGCGCCGGAGGTCGCCCGCGGTAACGTGATCTATAACCACCAGGCTGATGTGTTCTCCTTCGGCCTCCTGCTCTATGACCTTCTGACCTGCGGGGAGAGGATCTCTGATGGCATGAAGTTCCCCAGTGAGTTTGATGAAATCGCAGTGCAAGGAAAACTGCCAGGTAAGGGTTCATTAAAAGTAGAAACAATAATCTGTTAAAACAAATGATACCTTCACACACTGATGAATTATTTGGAACTGATTCAAACTACTGCTGATGGATCAATAGATGTAAACGGTGGATGTTTTAATGCAGAGAAAAGAAAAATAACAAATGTAATCAACAACAAAAACCTTTCATACAGGAATAGTAATAAAACCTGAAGAGAATCTGTATTATAAAAGCCAACTGACCTGTGTGTGTGTGTGTGTGTGTGTGTGTGTGTGTGTGTGTGTGCGGAGCTGCTACACTTTGGCATATTTATGTATTTTTGGTCAAGGAAGATGGTAGTGAAAAAGGCAAGTTGATGGGACTAATGTTGTGGCAGATATTAGTAGTTATGGAATATAACAGCCGTACAATGTCATAACTATGAACAGAACACTTTGGCAGTGACTGCTGGACAAATCCGGTACAGTATGAATACACAACAGCGTAAAAAATACCACATCTAGAACCCACGGATGCCCATGGATCAACGCACTAGTAAATCCAATAGATCTTTATTGTCACTGTTACAGGGACAATGACAATCAGTGTAGCAGCAGATTTTTAAAGTGTCAGAATTATACTGAAAATATATACGAAAATATACTGACAGTATATAAAACTACAAGGAAATATTAAAAATATGCAAAAGGCCAACTCTGTACCACAGATAGGAGTAATATATGCAACATATAAACAAATGTATACAAGCTAACAAAGGATATATACATAGAAAAGAATATGAAAATGAGATTCTTTAAATTAGAATTTATTCCAATGAATAATCTGAATGAAATATGTAACCTTTGTACCCTCCTCAAATGCACTACCCTCTGGACACAAAAAAACTGCTATAAAATCATGATGCATCAAAAATGTTTTGACTTTTTTTCTCAAATGTTATGGGAAAAAAAGTGATGATTGACGTAAAGTGAACAGCAGATATATCCGTTTTTTTGTGTCCAGAGGGTGAAAAATGCATCAGCAAGGTATAAAATATATGAGTAGAACACAGTGATTTTCAAAAAAATGTATTAAAAAGATAAGTTCTAGCAAAAATTCATGCCACAATGAGCCAAAATGATCTAGAAAATGAAAAAATAAAACAGAAACATGAACACAAATGTCCCCAAAGGAAGAGTCGGTTTTGGTTATAGATGTATACAACATTCAGATCTACCTGGTCTTTCCATTTCCAAAGAAAAAAACCTCTTAAAGTGATAAACGCTGTAGATTTAAGCTCCAGTCTTACTTCTTTTTCAGCATATACTTGTTTTGTTTTTTTACTTTTATTTTACCTTTTTATTTGACAAACAGGTTAAAAGATCAGTGTTGTAGTGGAATGAGCTGTAGTGTTCCAGACAGTATTCCAGACTAAACTGAAGGTGCACTTCCTCACTTCAGTTGGAACCCTAGGAACATTCACATGATAAATCTGTAGGACATGGGGGGTATTGGTTCTGAAGAAGAGGAGAAGGTAGGTATGATGGAACCAACCCAAGAAGAGCCTTCCAGATCAGAGACGACCTGTGGGTGCACCCTCTGGAGCTGAATGAAGCCCACCCAGCTTCAGTGTGTAAATGTGTCTGCTGTGCCCCCCCACAGACCCAGTCAAACACTATGGCTGCCCCCCCTGGCCCGGCTTCCAGGCTCTGATGAAGGACTGTCTGAAGGAAAGCCCTCATCTCCGACCCACGTCTGCTCAGGTCAGGAAACGGGGACAGATCCTCCAAATGTTTTGTTCTATATTTGGGTAGAGCTTCAAACATTCAGTTGATGAACAGGAAATATAAGCTGACAGTTTGGACTTCACAGACCATCAATCTGAAACTGATGAGTGACAGTCATTAAGGAGCAAAAGTAGAACTGGATGGAAAAGTTTGTTGAAAAACCAGTACATTCACACTAAACTAGAGCACAGATGCAAAAGGGATTTTCATATCAAAGTGTTTTTATGTACAGCACCACATCCACTGTCCTCTGAGCCTGTTCACATGCACACCAGTACTCCCATCATGATCACATTATTGATCATGTAAACAGGATCATCTGATCAGCTTTATCCGATATCAGCAGTAATCTGATTACAAGAAGTCAGTTTAACACACTTGGGTTTCTCCCCAGTACTCTGATGTTTTCACACAATGTAAACAAGTTAATGTGGTTCATTTATGTATGTATTTTTACATCTGTGCATTTGTAAAAACAAAAAAATATATAGAAATGGAGGTTTGTATAGGAAAAAGGTAAAAATAAAAAACAAACAATGGGATGAAGGATTGCAGAAACACGTGACCTGTTTTGTAGTCTTATTAGCTCCTCCCACATTAGGACAGCTAACGCTGGATGTTTTGAAAATGACAGGAAGTGTATGTCTTACATCATAATGTACTCTGAAGGAAATCAAGTAATGGTCTGAAACATGTGAACCAGGGTTTTTCCATTATGGCAGTTCTGAAGTACATGTAAATACGTTGCATCTCATTCCAGATATTATGGGATTATTATGGGATTATTCACAGTTATTGGATTTTTATGGTCATGGAAACGGGCTCATTTAGAACTGGTCTAAACCAGACTCAAACCAATTCACAGACACCAACAGCAGTAAACATGTGATAACAGTGGAAGGAGAAACTACCTTTAACAGACTGAAACCTGGAGTCCATCCCATAATACAAGTTTAGTCTTACTTTAAAGCAGGGCCGGTGTCCTGCATGTTTCAGATGTTTCTGCAGAAGATAACGCTGATAATGTCTTCCAGGTGTGATGGAAGAGGAAACATCTGAAACATGTGGGTAGGACTCCTGTTCCAGTGTCAGGCAGGGACGAGAGGGCGGGGCTTTGGAGGGTTGATGTGCTGTGACATTTAACTGTATCCTGTTTTCCAGACTTCCTTTGTACGTCTCTGTTTCCTGTGGTATTTCTGCGTCTCATGTCCTGTTTATATATTGGTTTAATTTGCAGATCTGTTTACATCTGTTAAATTCTGTGAAACGCTCCTTGTATTTTATCTGTGGACATTTTTAATGGGATGTTCCAGGGCAGCTCATGTAAAACCCGGTAACCCTGGAGCTGTGGTTCCGGCATGTGTGCAGGTGTTCCACAGGCTGAACTCAGGGGAGATGTTGTGTCTGATGAGGGAGACGCCGGTTCCCAGGACGTTCAACGCCGAGTGTCTCCTGGTGAGCTCTGGCGGCGGCCTCTCGTCTAATCACAGGGCGTGGCTGGGCGGGGGCAGCAGCACCCGGAGGCAGGGCACCGTCACCGCCGTGGACCTGGACTCCAGCGCCGTGACCACGCAGGTACTGAGACGAAACCACCAAGACAGAAGAACAGACCGAGCACAAAGTCAGTATGGAAGTGTCCGTTTGGATGAGTTTTTGTTCAGTCTGGTTCTGCGGACCCTGAAGGTCAGGGCTGGTTCTGGTTCTGGTACTGGTGCTGTAGGATGTGAGTCGGGTCAGACACTGTTTTCGGTGACAGACTGCTCATAGAACAACCGGAGGGAAGGATGGTACCAGGTGGTCATACCAGGCCAGTGCCGTGTGTGGTGGTACCGTCCAACGCAGCCCGGACCTGATCTGCCTGATCAGATAACAGCAGGAATATTTAATTATTATTTTAATATAATTTTAGGTGTGGATTTTCAACAGCATAACATGTATGCATCATATAATCTGTACATTTCTACTGTCCTTTTAAACATAAACATGTAAATATATCAGAACCAAACAGGATTACAAACAAGTGTCATTTAAGTCTGTGTGAAAACAGAGCAAAAGCAAAAATAAATACATAAAATCAGATGGAACAGGTAACAATTACACATATATTAAAAAAGTAAAACAGTTAAACATGTGCCATACCTACAGTTATCCAGGTGATCTGGTGTTAAAGTTAAGATATATTTGATTATTCTATAAGTTTCTGTGAATTTTAGAAAAAAAGGTTTCCACACTTTATTAAATGTTGCAGTTGATCCTGTTAACCCTCTCATGTCTGCAACGCACTGATCTCTAGCTCGCTCTCTCTCTCTCTCTCTCTCTCTCTCTCCCTCCCTCTCTCGAAGAAAAGTAGTGATATTTGACAAGTTTTCTGTTGAAGGCAGAAGTATGAAGTGTTTGAAATTCTGGCTGTTTTTGGAGTCATGTGACCTTCAGACCCAGAGCTGATGTCCAACAGCAGGACAGAAAAACGTGTCATCAAACTGAGTGAAAGTGAAACTTCTGTGAACGTCTGTGACTCCACCAGGAGGTCGACTCCAGCCCCGTCCTGTGTCTGGCCATGGTCCAAATCCCAAACGAGGCGTGTGATTGGCTGGTGGCGGGCACCCAGTCCGGCTCACTGGTGATGATCAGCACCAGGGACGCGTCGACGTGGCATCATTTGCAGAGCGTCAGCGACGCCGTCACCTCGGTCTACTTCCACGTTCATCCTCAGCGCACGTAAGAGCATCCAAACACACCCACCCGTGTGGAGAACCAATGACACAGTGTCTGGGAACCGAGTTCTCCTCATGTTCTAAACTTGTAGTGACTGAATAGCTTAGTGGGTTACACCGCTGACTTTGGTGTGGAAGGTTGTCAGTTTGAATCCCAGGTTTACACTATACTAGCCTATACCTTTAAGTCGCTTTGGATAAAAGTGTCAGACAAATGTAATAATAATAATAATAATAAACTTAATTTTAATATGTTTATTAGAATTTTAGATGTTTTTTTTTATAGCTTTACTGTTTAATAACTAGTTCTTGAAGCTCAAACAACCAAAACACCACAATTTATTCACATTTATTCATTTTACAGCATCTGCCTGCTCATCTGAATGTTAAATAATGGATTCAATAAAAGGATTTGACCTGTTGGATTCACAACTGAAGGGGTCAACCAAAACAAACATGATCCAGAATTTCCTTCTTTACCCTGAAAACAATTATTTTACAAACATATTTTATTGTTTTTATAATTTTAGATGTTTATAGCATAAGACAATTTGTACATTATTATAATAAAAAGGAACAAAGTAATGAGTGTGTGTATTCCTGTACAGACATGTATGTGTTTAACCCAGTGATAAGGTTCTGTGTGGGTTCTGTGATGACACTTAAACGGGTTTGAATTACCTGTGTGTCACTGTAAAGTCATTGTTTCTGTATTTTCTGTTCCTTTCTGTTCTTTAAAGCATAGTTTGGGTAAAGTCACCCGTGGATGGAACTGCACTCACCAAAAGCTTAAGGCTTTAATGAGCTGAATTGGAAGGAATTATTCTTAAAATGTTCTCGTTTACAGGTGCTAAAACCCTGAACTTATTGTGTTCCACAGTCAATACTCAAATACTTGTTGTTTAGTGGGTTCCAGTTCATGTTCTCTGTTCCCTCCTAATTCAGAATGATCCACCAATTTCCTGTTGTTGCTGTTTAATGAATAAAAAGTGATGGTGGTGTAAAAAAAAACCCCACATTATGCCATTTACTAACATTACACAACTGTATACATGTATGAGTCAAACATAATTAGCCGAACCTGACGAGCTGATGGCATTTTGTTTTAAAAATGACATGAGTTCCAGAGTTACTCAGTCGGATTCAGATGCTTTTTTTTTTTTTTTTTTTTAATCTTTGTCACAGTTTGAATTTTTCAGGGTTGAGACGATTGCATAAGAAGTAAAGTGAAATTACCTTAAAATTAAATTAATAATCATAGGATTTTACATTTTCCACTTTTTCTTATTAGATTTGTGTCATTTGAAGATTTGTGAAGAGTGTTTATGGAAAATGTGCTAATGATTGTAAATGTTAAGGAATCTTTTGAAGTTAAACATATTAAATACACAACAGCGTAAAGTGAATACTGTCAAACACTGTTTATCTGGGTTTTTTTCCAGGCAAAGAAAGAATTATTTGCTGGTTGGGACAGCAGATGGAGTTCTCACTGTTTATGAAGACTCAGCACTTATTGTAAGTATTGTGTATTTAATGTAAATTCTATTTATTCTGTTTATTTTTAACATTTGGATGGGTGGGTGGATACGTTTCGTACGTTCTGTATATTCCTTATATTCTGTACGTTCTGTATGTTCCTTATATTCTGTACGTTCTGTATATTCCTTATATTCTGTACGTTCTGTATGTTCCTTATATTCTGTACGTTCTGTATGTTCCTTATGTTCTGTATGTCCCTTATATTCTGTACGTTCTGTATGTTCCTTATGTTCTGTATGTTCCTTATATTCTGTACGTTCCGTATGTTCCTTGTGTTCTGTGCAGCAGCAGAACGGGCAGCCGGTGAAAACGCTGAGCGTAGGGAACAGCAACACTCCGCTCATGTGCGTGGGCCAGTCCGTGCACAGTCTGGACACCAGGGCGGTGTGGGCCGGATGTGGAACCAGGATCCTGTCGTTCACAGCCGACTACGACGTCTGTAAGAACATCGACACCAGACCCAACTTCATCTTCCAGTGAGTCAAACATCTGACACAAAGGAACCAGGAGGAGGAGCTAGTGATGGGATGACCTGTTTAGTTTAGTTTAGTTTAGTTTCACACTCTGGCATTTTGTGGGGGTTTAACAGAGCCCCACCGATATCGGATTTTTGGGGCTGATACTGATATTGGGGCAAAAAGGCGATATCTAATTGATATCCGATATGTCCACGTGGGGGTTACTCCCACCTTAAACAAAAAACTTTTTTTTTTTTTGCATATTATCTCCATGAAGTGAATAATAACTAGTACTAGACATAAAATATTAGAAACTATCAGATTAGCAGCATTAAAAATGTTTTCCTCCATAGTTCTCACACAGAATAAAAGTAATGTTTGTTTGTTTGTTTCTATAATTAAATGATGTCCAGCTGAGTGGACACTTTTAACTCCATGAAAAACAGCTTTATCACAAAATTCAGTCACATTGTTGTTTTTTTCATGCCTATAGAGGAATAAAAACACTCAGGAAAATCTATCTTGATTATGGTTTTCATAATTCATGTATGAAAGGAGTTGAATAACCTCTCAGCTGGCATGTCTGTTTCTGCACATGGCCTATTGTTCATCTGTTGCTAGGTAACCTACTTGTATGATTCTGGGCATAGCAGCGTGATGATAAGGTTATTGTGTTCCAAAAATACTAATATGTTCCAAAATATTGGTCCTATTAACTTGCTGTTTTCACTAGTCTGTTCATACACACACACACACACACACACACACACACACATACACACACAGTCTACTTCCCTTTTACGATACAGATACCTTCTGACTTTAATTTGAGTTTTTATAAACATATATCTGATCTTTAAATTAAATACAGGAAAATACTTGATTTTCACTTAAGAATGCAAAATACTGAGCATAATATTAGAATAAATGGTGATAAATCACTTAACAAAAGTTCAAAATAGAAGTCAGAATGTTTGGGAACTGCCATAAAAGTCGCAGTGGGTCTTTAATACCTTTCATACACTGACTTTGAACACTACACCACAGTAACTGTGTTTTCCCATCAGGCAGCAGCGGGCTCTGGGCTGTGAGGCATGTGTGTCTCGTATGGTTGTGGATAAATACGTGTACCTGAGTAAAGTCGGAACCTCGACCGTAGAGGTCTGGGACAAGAGGAGTGAGCGGATGGTGGACTGCATCGACTGTGCACAGATCATCAGGTACAGACGTCACAGTGGGAGCAGGCAGTTATGTCACTGAACTCTGCAGGTTTTACATAAAAAGGCTCCTGCGCTGGACCTAGTACCGTATTTTAACGTTAGCATACCGTACACTTATTCAGCCTGTTGTTCTCTATTCTGTTTTTATTTAGAATTGACTTTCAACATGACATGTCTGTTCTTGGTGTTGGATTTTATTAAATACATTTACACAAAAATGAGGCTTATACTCCAGTGCGGCTTATATATGTCTGTTCCTTCTTTTTATGTATTTTATGGCTGGTGAGGCTTATACTCCGGTGCGACTTATAATAATAGGAAAATAGTTCATTTTGAGATTTGTAAACTGAACTATGTACGAGTTCAGGTAGAAAATGAACTTTTCCCAAACTAGCATTGAAGAGCTTTGGTTCCATTCATGTTGTATAAGTTACAGTTAAATCTTCAGATCACACTCCAGTGTTCCGTCTTCTCTTTTTTTTTCTCCTCATGTACAGTTCAGCCTCAGCATCAAATTTCATCTGTTTTCATCCAGTCATCCGGTGGCTCAAGTTTTTCATACTTATTTTTCCATTTACTCCCCAAATTTTCATCAAAATCAAATCTTAATTATTTCCTCTCATAACCTTTTCGAAGCGGAACTGTTGACATTATTTTATATGTTTGAGCAGAATTGGTTTTAACACTGGTTTCATTATGTTTTCTTTTCTTTTTTTTTAAATGATCTGCCTCAGATTAAATAAAATCTTACATACTTTAATAAGATGAATCAGAAACAAATTAGCAGATGCTGGTCAGCTGTTGTTATTATACGTGTATGTTTATGTTAGAGCTGCATATTGGGGAAAAAACTGACACTGCCATTTTTTTTAAACCCTGCAATATGACATAATGTGTGGGATGTACTACCTGTGTGGTGCTGATGTAAATATGTAAATGCTTCAACAAATGAGTGTTTTTTTCTTGTTGTGGAAACATGTGAAAAACACTGTCGACCCAGAACACGCGTTTCAGTTTCATCCTCCTTAAAGCCGAAATAATTCCAGATAACTGATGTTGCTTTTCTTTTTGGTCTTCGTTTTCGGCTATTTTCTCTTCTTCGTTGGTCTTTGTTGAATGTCGCAGTGTTTCCTGTGGAGCCGATCTGTCGGCGTCTCAAAAAGTTTCACATTTTGACCCAAAACTGTATCTTTAAAACTAAAGCCAACCACAAATTTGACTTTATTTGTGACTAAAACTTGTTAAAGTCCCACTGCTTTTACTTGTGGGGGTATTTTACTGGCGGGTGTCCTGGGGCCTACATGTCTCAGGAGGTAGAGCGGGTCGTCCAATAGCTGAAGGGTTGGCAGTTCGAATCTTGTGCCGTTGTGTCCTTGGGCAAGACACTTCATGACACCCACCTTCACACCTCCAGTGTATGAATGTTCAGTTG
>JAPSES010029194.1:0-12901 GCA_029822895.1 Maxillicosta whitleyi
CCCCCCCCCCCCCCCCTGCACTTGGCGGAGATCTGCACTCTACTGAGTGCCATTTTACTTTGGTGTCATTACTCAGAAACAGGGTTGAATATGGACCTGTGGAGTTGAATTATTGAAGAATTAAGACCCAAGCAGAGTATTTACAGTTTATGTAGACCACAGGGAAGTGTTTTAAAATGTATAATTCTTTTTTAAAAAAAAAACAAAAACAAAATATCACTGCTTTAAGTGCTAGTTGTTTAAGTTATGTTCTGTTTTCTTAGAATTGGTTTTGTTGAGCTTTTAGTTGATGTTCTGGTGATGTGGACGTATAGAATATTTATATTGCTACAAGCATCACATATCATTACCATGGCAACACAGACTCATTATTATTATTAATATTATTATTATTATTGGTGTTGTTATTTATTAAGTTATTAACGTCATTTATGTAATTTCTTCTGGTGTATCTGCACTTCAACTAAAAGTTGTCATTTAAATGTGTCTTTCTAAATACTTTGACCTGCTCTCAGTTTGTCCCTCTATGTTCAATCTATTTTTACTCATTAATTCTCCCTCAATCCTCTCCTGTCCCTGTCTGCAGTCATCTCTGTTCTGAAATGACAAGTCCTCCTTCCTCTTCTTCTTCATCATTTTTCCTCTTGCGCACGCGCACACACACACATACACACACACACACATACACACACACATATATATATATGTATATATATGTGTGTGTGTGTGTGTGTGTGTATCCATAGAAGAAACAGGATGAGTGACAGGCAGACCTCTTCAAATACCCATCACTCTCTTTTTTTCCTAGTGGCTAAAGCCCTTTATAAGTGTCAGGATGGAGGGAGGTACCGGTAGGCAGACGGGGGTCTTATCTCCCCCAAACACCTGTACCTGCTCCATGGTGCCATTTATGGCTTCATCTCTGCATAAATGGGTGACAATGCAGATTTTTGTGTCCCTTTAAGAGATGCTGCAGGTTAGCTGATTAGAGGGCCCCCGGGACTGAGAACGCCCTTTCCACATCTTTATTCCGAGACTGAGATACCTTGGCTTTTTCTCCTTTTTTTGACAACCATATCACTGACATACTTCATCCTATGTGGAAATATATGTTATGATCCAGGAGAAAGGGTGCAAAGTAAGAGTGCAAATAATTTGTAAGTGTAGGATTTTCAGACGTCTGTTCTTCACTTCGGTATTTATGTTTTTCAGACAGTTTTTGCCTTTCATTCCCTATATTTTAACATAAATATACATGTTTTCTTCTCCTTATATTTTCCAAATAGACCTCCTATTGTCTTTTAACCCATAAAGACCCAATTATCAACCAATGTTCAAAATCATTTACTGATATAAAAAGGTAAATCAGGTCTCCCTCAAAAAAGAGATTTTATCTCCAGGGACTTCCTGGTTAAATAAAGGTTAAAAAAAAATCACAGTCGATTCATTAATCCTATCAATCCACAGACTGATCCCATGAAATTGCATTATATGTCAGGCCAGTTCTTATGACATTTGGTGCATTTTCATCCTTTTGCATGTTATTCACCACCATTTGAGCATGTGTCAATGTACGTCAAGATCTCCGGTTTACATACCCATAACCGCTAACCCTAGCCACGTGATATTTTACACAGTGTGAACATACGCACAGAAAAATTAATAATTCATACAGATAGCACAGCAATTAAAAGCGGTGTGTTATCTGTGTACTCATGATATCACATTGCAATCCACGTAAATATTTGCTGTAAAAGTGCAGTTTATCATCTTTTCATGGTCATCAGATATGACCCATTTGGATGTTAAGAGGCTCTGTAGTTACCATGGAAACACTGTCATCTTCTACAACATTGATTCACCAGTAAAACCTATGGAGTCGGATCAATGACAGGGGATGGACACAGTTGATTTATGTACAGTAAATGATATACTTCACTGAAAAAGCCACTTTTTCTTCAGGTTTCTCTGTTTTTGTGTTTGTTGTGTTTGTTTTTATAATAACCCTCAAGTGTTGTTTAAGCATGATGGTTAAATTACACAATCTGTAAATTAAATATTAAAAAAAATGCCTGATTTTCACTGAAAAAAATGCAAAATGGAGAGGATAATATTATGATAAATGGAGATAAATCACTTCAGAAAATTTTAATATAGACAACAAATCATTTGGGACACAGAAAAGTGGCACTGGGTCTTTATGGGTTAATAAATATGATGTAAATAATTAGGTATTTCTGACTGACTCCAGCTCAAATAGACAGAAATAAAGAAAATGCAAATCCATGGTGTATTAATCAGTACATATTACACAACGGCACAAGACAAAAATATATAAAAGGTATCAGAAAATCAAATGACTAAGAAAACATATGTAACAAGATAAACACAGTCAGTTACATTCTGTTGTTTTGTGACTCAGTACTTGTTTGATTTGATGTAACAAGACACAAACATCACAACTTATGTAGCAAGACATTACAGATAAGTCAGTCGTGGTTATGATTCACATCAGACTTCACGCTGAGTCCACCTGCCCTGAGTCAAACCCACAAATGACATATTCTTACTGAACTGATTCTTTGCTTTACTAAAAATACATTTTTCAAGGAAAGGGAAGGTGGGAGTATCAAGTCCACAACTTTGACCTGATAGTTCAAGGTTTGCATTGAGATGTTTTCAATATTTTACCCAGACCACATTCCTCTCATAACCTTATCCGAGTGTTCTGAGTGTCAGAATATGAGCATAAAATGTTGTCAAACGTCACTTACTGGAGGTTAGGATTGTATTCAACAAGCTGACTAAACTGGAATAGCAAACAGAACTCATGAAGTAAAGTTTTCATCCAAAATATTTCAGAAATATTAACTGGAGTTTCTGAAGTATTTAGTATTTAGTTACAGGACAGTGTGTAATGGCATTAGTTACAAAGAACAAGATGCGTGCACCAGATTTGGCAGAGGAGCTCATTTCCATCTGTTGGCCTGTTGTCCATCTGGTAAAAAACAAAAAATGCAAATGATCTTTTCATAAAAACTAAAAATGCACTAATCATCTGTTACATTTCAAAGTAACACTGAGCCTGTTGACTTGACCATAAAAATCTAATAACCGTTACTAATCAGATAATTGTAATAATCAGATCTGACGTGTTTAGAAGTACTTCAGGAATGCAATTTCAGTTTTACTACAATTTTAGTTATTTTTACACAAGTGCAGATGTAAAAGATTTATCTAAAAGAAAACTGCACTGTGGGAATGTATGAGAAGTTAACAACATCGACTCAGTCGATTTATGATAAGTAGCTGGTTCTGAAGGAACTCGTCTTCAAGATGAACGTGTTCTAACACTTTTGTAGATAATGAAATGTTAACACAACTGCACATATTTGACCATTTGATTCTTAACATTTTTTGCAGTCTTAGAGAAATCCCCTCTGGTGAGTTGTCAGATTATTTAAAGTGGTCATATTTAGCCACTGAACCCACTTTTGGTTCATTTATTGAATGAATTATTGAATGCTCAACAACAGGAAGTTTAAGTCTACCATCACTATGTACATACATACTCCAAAAGAAATCCAATAATGGACTGGAGCGTCTAAACCAGGGTTTACTGATTGTCATATGCCTTAAGTGCATGTTATGCGTTAGATCTGATCATTACAATTATCTGATTACTCCCTGTTATTGAACTTTTATGGTCATGTAAACAGTGTTGAAACCAAACTACAGCTCTAAGTGCAAACAGTGCACATGTAAGATGGTTATGTTTTCCACTATGAAATATTACTGCGTCGGTCAAAACAAACTATGCTGAAAGCCACCATGAGTGAAAAATAGTCAAATATCACAGAAGCACAAAAAAAAAACCAAAACAAGAAAAAAAAAAAAAAAGGAAAGACACAGAAAAGCTATTATCCTGAAACACAGACTGACTAAATATTCTCAGCCTTTTGGCATTATGTTTCACCCATTGCTAATGTGTCTTTGTTTCCCTGTGGAGCAGCACAAACATGTATTAGAATATAAAATGAGGCCTACCTCCAGTCTTACAGTCGCTCTCTGTTGCATCTTGGCTCAGCTGACTCAAGCCGGACACCCAGGGAGGCTGGGAAATCTCCCGCACTTAATTAACATGTTGGTTTTAATTAGCTGTCACTGGACTGAGAATAAGGCAGAGGTAATGGGGATTTGTTGAGAACAATCACAGCCTTGCTAAATTGCACTTATATATTACAACACATTTTGCAGTGTGTTTACCAAACATTTCAATAGAAAACAGGACCTAAAACATATGGTTTTACAGAGGAAACAAGCTGACAATACTCACTGGATGTTGCAGCCTATATTTTTTAATCTGTCCGCTCTCCATACGACAAAAAAAAAGCCTGAACACACCTTAAAAAAGTGATGTTTTTATGATTTTGCTTCCAGTCTGAAACAAAGAGAGACAAAGTTAGACGAAGCTAATCATTCCACACCCAGCTCAGCTTTCAAATGGCACTCTTTACTCTTTTTATGCTCTCGTCAAACTCAGGGACATGAAAATTAGAGAGAATCCAACAAACTACTTATTTTGGTCTGGTGTCAAAAAGGGCTAATTTGTACCTTAGAAGCTCAATGGTTTTATATCAGAGCAACATGCCTGTTACATTTTTTTTGCAGCTGCCTGAAATTTCCTTTTTAAAAGTGTCATAATTGCCCATTTCTTGTTCTGCGGTTTTATTTCACAAAAGACTAAAGTGAAAGTGAAGGATCTTTGAAGCAATGTCATCAAAGTTGGGGAGTCTGTGGGGAGAGAGCTGATTTAGTGGAAAGCAGGGATAAAGTGGTTCTTAATGGTGAGGACTGGTGTCTGATTTGTTAGATGTAGCTCAATCCTGCAGCCTGTTGAATGACAAGGGTGAGATCAAATACACACACACACTTAAAAGTGAGTAGTTTTTGTGAGTAATTTGTAATTTTTTTTTGTTTTTTTTAAATAAATAATTACGCTTTTCCTCAAGTATATTTTGACCCAAGTATTGTACTTCAAGTCATTGGATTTTTTTTTTTAAATCATATTTGATGTCTCAATGTTCAAATATTATTATTTTTGAACAAACAAAAACATAATATAACACAAACATTCCTTTTCAAAACTGGCAAAGTTCTGCCTCCTTCCTCATTAATGACAATTATTGTAGTGTCACTGGAAAGGCCTCTGGTGAATGAATTCCTCCCCCTGGTGGATTATCTGTGTATTGCATGTATCTAATTGTATACATCAGGTTTTTCAAGAAAAAAATATCACAATGATCATGTAGAGAGCTTCAAAACGCATGTATCAAATATGATACGTTCGGCATTATAGGTTAAGAATGATTCTTAATGCAATATATCCAAAATGTAAAGGGTGTCCAAAAACTTTTTTTTCCAGCAAAGTGGTAGCGACATGGTACGATACAGAATTCAACTACAAGGACAGAAATACCTGTATTTCATATGATTCATCATTAAATGAATTCATGGTCAATAAACAGCTGAACTGCATGATAAATTGGGTATATAGTACATGTGAACTGGTACCACTAGTACTTCAAATACAAGTGTCCCAATTTTCACCAGATTCAGGATACACTGTTTACATGACACACAGAGACATCAGGACTCTCTTATCTTTGTTTCCATGATATAAACTAGTATCCCGGTTGCTCATAACTGCTGCTGTTTGACCAGACGTCTTTCATGTTTACAACGTAACATGGGCATTTAAGCGGACATGACAACATCACATTGTGGATTTGTCTTACTAGTATTTATCTGCTGTCAGCAGTGGGACACCTGATCTACAGATAAACATGTTATCGAGCTGTTATTCTGTCACTGTCTCCACATAGGAAAAGGAGGAGCATGAAGATCAGCAGCCATGACTGATGTCAGAGGGTCATCATGATGGAGTTCAGTGACTGGTTGTAAAGTTAATCCATATAGCGATGTTTATGGGCTGTTTGCCACCATGACCTGACCATTGTACTGTGTGTCTTAGGGAAGCTGACATCCTGTTCTGTGGACTTAAATGTTCAGTGTTCTGATGGGTTTTTCCCCATTTTATAAATACAGTTTTTGTCCATTACTGAAAAATAAAACTCTTATCTTTCAGTAAAATACTGTACTTTTACCCCAACCCCGAAGGGGAGGCAAAGGGTATGGTTTTTGGTTCAGTTTGTTTGGTTGTTTATGCTCTAACAGCAAAACTATGGTTTGAATTCATATCAAATGTTGTTTATATATTGCCAGTGACCCAGAATAAATGTGATTATATTTGGGGAAAAGTAAAAATTTTTTATGAATCTCATTTTTCCCCTCCATTTACTTATAATAGGCAAAACTTCAAATGTCTGTAACAGCAAAACTATTGGTTCAATTCATACTAAATTAGGGTTTATAGATTCCCAGTGACTCAGAATAGATATAGTTACATTTAGGGAAAAGTAGGTCAAAGTTCACATCCTTTATGAATTTTCAAAACATTTTTCTCCCATTTACTTTACATTCAAATGCCTATTAAAAACATCAATTTTGTTACAATTTGCTTCAAACTTGGCACATATAGAGTTAGCTGATATGCTGACATCAGATGGATCAATGCCAAAATAAGCCATAATATGTTTGAGGGGCGGGGTTTCTTGTGCCTGGCACCACTTGTTGCTCCTGAGATGTGTTTACTGCTGTCATGTTAGTGTTTGTGTGACATCATTCTGCACATAATCCACAACTGTAATTGGGTAAAGGTGTGTACATGGATCAGTTTTCTGGTTGCTCCTGAAGAACTCCAGCCAAAGTGTCTGGGTTTCTCAAAACTATGAGTCCTTGTGTGTAAACATATTCCAAATGCAGTATCCAAGATCAATATATGTGAACAAAATCATTGTTTCAAAAGTCTCAGTTTCTGTCGATCCTTGATGATAACTCCAGTGTTTCTGAACAAAAAATACTTTGTGCAGTGTTTCTAAAAGTCTTTTAACAGGGTTTTTATGGTTATGTTTTTTATACACAGAGTAGTGTGGACACTAGGTATGATCATAACACGTATTATGCATATTAGGAGCAAATACATACTAGTGCATTAACAATGGTGGTCTGTCTTCTCATTTTCTTGCATTTTTTGTATATTATGACTGCTCTCTATAATTATGCCTTTTGCGCATTATGTAAATAAGTTTGAGGAGATTGATCACATGACTGTTGACTCAAGGGATTTTAAATTCTTATGATGGATTTTTTTCTATGTATATTTTTCAGTAGAAGTCTGAGGAAGGTAATAAAGCTTAAACCATCATGGGTGAAATATACGCTAATACCACAGCTATAGGTGTGTGCAGATATTTTTGTTATTTTATTTTTCCAAGTATTTCATTATCCTCCAACTAGCTGCATTGTTTACTATAGGGACAGGCATGCTTTGACTCTATTCTTAGCAGGATAAATGATACCAAACCTTTTGTGATATAGTATATATAGTTTTAAGTCACAATAAGCATGTTTCTCAAATGAACTATGAACACATTTTCAACATGACAAACTATGTGGCATTAACTCACACACTGTATCCAGTAGTTGCCAAAGTCTGTGTCTAAAGCAGATGTTGCATATTATAGATAAGTCATTCTATGTGTATGGAGACATGAAATGTCTACAATCCAATCCCATTTCACCCCTTAGCCCTCCCCCTTACCCCTATCCCTCGGCCCTTGCACTTGGCACCACCCCTTGAAATGGAGCTGCAAGGGTTAGGGGTTCTCCTATGAAATGGAACAACCCTTTGCGACCTGCTAACGTCATCAGCAATTATTGATTTCGCTATAAACAGATGCGACAAGTTTGTTTTCCAAAAGTATTCCCCATGTCAAGCCGTAACCCTCCCTGTTCCATGGACTTTGGTCATCTTTTGCGGCTATCAACTATAAACCTCAGAAATGCAATCTATAACATGTTGAAACGGCATTAAATATATTAAATAAGTTGTTTATGAAGAAAATATGTACATTTGTGTGTGTCTTTCAATACTGCTGCACTTTTTGGCTGAGTTTACCTCCATTTTGCCAATGCTTTGAACAGAATTATGGGGAATTCGTCCTACCCCTTTGTTCATAGTGTAGTCCTGGAAAATCTCAGTTTCGAAGGCTCTACAGCCCTTCGCCTTTGCCCTTCCCCTCCATCTAATGGAGAATTGGGATAACACTACCCCTTCACGAGAATGCACAGAATAGAGGGGGGAAGCCAAGGAGTGAATTGGGATTTGGTCTTTGTCGAATGGATCCCTGTAGCTTTATGGATACAGGAAGTATGGTTTAAACATAGGTTTTCAACCCTGTCACAAAGGCATTCTATTTGTATCCAACTAAAGGTCAAACTCAAACATGTGTTGTAATGAATATTATGCTATTAGCCTTGCATTTTGCTACAAATGTGATGTGTGTTTTCATTTTGTAAGAATCAAACATTATTTCTCATAGACAATTGCATTATCATTGTTGAATTCATTCATTCATTTCACCAAAGAGCGGCTTCTTTCTCTAAACATATTTCGTGTAAATCCACTTGGTAGTATGCCTCATCTGTGAACAATTTCTGTTCTGGAAAATAATGTCCACATCAAATTAACGTTAATTGATAATCTTTTTGTTGGAACAAACCATAATGGTAGTCACATTACATTTATAATAAACACATTCGCTGTTGTGGTTTTGTTGAATATGAACATAATTGAGTCAGAGTTGAAATGTATTCAACTTGACTGCGACACAAATTGAGCCACCATCCAGGCTCCTTACACCTCACAAATGAAATAAGCTGCGTGAAGGGACCCTTTTTTAGATGCATTATAGGAACAGAAATACGAGAATTATTACAAATGGATGAAAACGATATTCGTGTTCAATGGGGATTTGTTTTATTCTGCATTCTACTGCTTTAGACCTGAGCCTCGTGTGGTTTCAACATTTGTTTATTGTGATTTCACCTTAATATGTGTGCTTTATTATTTTTTTCATATTTCTTCTATTACAGTTCAGTGCATCTGAAGAGCAGCCACCTCAGATTAACCCCTTACAGGGAAATTCAAAATGTCAACCTCAGTGTGTTATTTATCAGAGGACCTACCAAGACTTTATTATTTCTGTGACATTTTTCCAAATGTTCTTGTATTATTATACAGAAAAGCATGGTTATAGAAGTTGCCATATTTGGTTCCTTGCCTGGAAGTGGCAAAACAAAACCTAAAATACAAGAAAGAACATGGAATGTGAAAGAAAATTGTATTGTAGAACATTAGAACAGTACTTTTAGAAGATTACATCAACATATGTGCACCCGCTAACATACACATACGTACCAAAAATAGTCACTTGCCTGATAAAGGGTTAAACACAGACAATGGAGCCTCTATTTTTTTTTTTTTTTTTTCCAAATCAATCTATATTTCTCTGTAGCCTATAAACTCATTCATAAAATCCCCTTTTGTGCTAAACAAGTGGAATTGAATGGGGTGGATACAGCTCTTCCCTCTTGTGTCCCTCACCTGCTCTGTCTTTCTCCACTGTCTCGCTTTCTCTGTCTCTCTCTCTCTCTCTTTCTCTTTCTCTCTCTCTCTCTTTGAGCATATGAGTGTTGGGCCCTTTGCCAACAGTTAGATCTCAGTGGGGCCCTTCCATATGGCCAACATGTTCAGCAGTCATTACAGGGCCATTTAACACATCTAATTGTTCAACATTTGACACGTTGTCAAGACAATTAGTTCTGATTATTCCTGCATAAGACATTGTGATGTTGATCCCGTCACAAACTGTAGGAGATTAGTGTGTTGGTGTGACACTGACACCAATTCAGCGACTGTTTGTTTTGCAGCTGTAATTGATGAATGCATAACTGCCTGTTGCTTAGTTATACATGTGTATATTTGGCAGCTTTCGCATGCTGTGATCATTGTGTATCATCTCTTTCATACTCTATTGTGTATCATAATCATTCTTTGTGTATTTGCAAACATGAAGAATCACAAATATTTATGACCGACAACTAATGCTGGTTAATTTCACTGTTTCCTGGTTTGTGCCCAAGTACTCATAAGACCAGTGGTGTTCAACGTGCTCAGATATTATTCTGAAGTAGTCTGAACCCTGGAGTCACACTGAAAGTACATTAAGACTTCAGGAAATGTCAACCATTACACAAGAAGCAAGCTGTAGGAGTCAAGATTGGCATTTTACAAGCCTGTTTTTCTCACTCTTGTTTGACCAAATTTGGACTTTGGAAGGTGTGAGAGAGGAAACTTACCAAGTTAATGCTAAATCACAGACTTTACAACAGCCCCTTTTCACTGCAGGAGATTTATCAGGCATTGTAACTTTTGAGTGGGTTGTCCAATGACTGAAGGGTTGGCAGTTCAAACCCTAGCTCCAACTACCCACATGCTGATGTATTCTTGAGCAAGACAGTTGTTTTTAACTCCATTCTTTCTTGTAAATTTTAGATTAGTCTATACTGTTTCCTTTTATCTGTTATTGCTCTGTCTTGCTTTGTCTTGTTTTGATCTTGTCTTTTGTCTGATGGAACCTCCTGCCAGGTCATCACTGTAAATGAGAAGCTGTTCTCAATTGATTTTACCTGGTAAAATAAAGGTTAAATGAACCCTGAAATGCTCCCAGTAGGGTCTGTGCAGCGCTTTGCATGGCAGCAGCCAATTACTGATGTATGAGTGTGTGAACGGGTGAATGTGAGGCTTTGTAAAGCATTTTGGGCACCATGAAGGTGTAGAAAATGTGTTATTTAAGTGGAGTACATTTACAATTCACCATAAAAAGGGGGACGGGGTGACGTGACAAATTCATGGGTGACAACATGACAAATTTCTTCCCAGGTTAGAAGTGGTCAAAATTTCATGTAAGATCTGCTGTATAATAAAGGCATAGAAGCCAGGAGTCTGATGTTGAAAGCATGTTAGGTTTCACTTTCACTTCACACAAGCACTATTACATACAGTACTGTATTAGTTGTACAACACATGGAGGTGTTGGTGTGCGCTATGTTATTCACCGCCACAACGCAAGGGGCCACAATGTCGCAGTTGCAAGGAGTAGTTTGTGCAGTGTTTATCTTCCGGTGGAGCAGCAGTTGTACAGTCTTGTACAGTCTCGACGACGAGTTGTACAGGTGTTCGTACTTCCTCACTTCTTCAATTATACGCTCCTCTTTTTGATCCATCTTTGCAAGTATTTTAAAAATGGCGCTCACGAATATTTTTTTTGCGCTCGCGGAAATATGTGTACAGTGGTTACAGTGGACCAATCATAGCCCTCCTGTCTGCGACGCTCTCTGCGACACTGTCAGTGTCAAGTCAGAATTTTTGGAGGTGTGCGCTAACTGTCTGCGACGTGCCGCAGAGCGTCTGCTGCGTGAGCATAAATTGGGCTTTATGTATATAACTGCTGGCCCTACCCCACGTACACATCCCCCCACCATTGCTCTGACAATTCAGCAAGATACTGAATTTTATGACGTGTCCACAATGTTTAGCTTTCATGGGGCCCACAATTGCTAGCAGTGTCCCAGGATAGAGGTCTACAGAATCCCCCAGTATTCTTGGGGGTGGGGCCGGTGTGCTGAAGAATGTCGATTGGCAGAACACACTGGCATCATTTCATACTTATGTACACACACAGTGTTTAAGCCAGTGTGGATCTGCAAAGTTGTTTATTCCGTTGATACAAGCTTCACTTTCTGTTTTGATCATTAGGTAAATGCATTAAAACAAGAGCACTTTGGTTCGTTTGCCAAATAAGCTGTTTTGAGTTTGTCTCATTCCGACAAGTGCATAGCAGTAATCTTCCTGTCTGTCTGAATATGCTAAAGCTCGTGTTCGGCAAATCGAAACAGCCTGGACTTCGTCAAACATATACAGAATACACTCACACACTGGAATAAATTTAGCTGGTCGTCAAGTTGATGGTGCTAAACAATGAAACCTACTTTTTAAAAATAAATTTACAGAAACTTTGTAAAATACAAAAAAATCTACATATTACTAGAAAATATTTTGCCCATGTAATAAAATTTCCTGTTGGTGGGAAAAGGGCTAATGTTAAATTATGTCTATAAGAGGTCAGATGAATTTTGGTTGTCACCAAACTTAGGCTGCTTCTTCTATTTTCATCACCTTCATGATACAATGATAGTCTCAGTACTATAGCACATGTAGAATAACGAGTAAGAAACAGAAGTAGATATGAAATGACAGCTAGCATGAAAGAGAATTCCATGTATTTAGTGTTTTGTTTAGAACCAAACATACCGCTAGTTGTAGATGAAAGCTTGTGAAATGTCAAACACTGATAAATAGTGTGTATCCTCGCCTTTGTGTTGATATAAGGATCTCTCAGCTGAGGATTTAAAGCACTTGAAGTCAAGCCACATTGAAAGCATCCTTTCATTTTTCTTGATTTTTTTTATTTTTTCATTTATTTTTGTATTGAACCATGAATAATGTGTACTGGATTCTCCTGTTCCCAGTGGAATGCAGTTTGTAGGATTGGAACTGTGTGAATTTGAACGAATGCTACTATGCGATGCTCCAGTGTCAATGTCATCTGGACAGAAAACAATGAAAACGTGCACTGACGTCAAAGTTTGTTCTTCCCTGGGGAGTGAAACAGAGCGTGGGAGGGGGTGGGGTTTACCTCCTGGCATCTGTCTCTCTCTAGCCCTCTATCCACATGTTTAATCCCATCAGCACTCCTATCATCCCTTCTTTCTAATCTTCTTTCCTGTTTGTTTATCTCTCACACACGCACTATCTCTCCGTCTCTATCTTTATTTTCTTTACACCCTATCACGTCATTCTCTTCTTTCTATTCTT
>JAPSES010029203.1:0-12900 GCA_029822895.1 Maxillicosta whitleyi
AACCCATACCCACAAACACCCCCCCCCCCCCCAAAAAAAAAAAAAAAGACTGTGAAAGTTAATTTTCCACGAAGTGACACACAACATTAAAGGCTGATATGGAACCCAGGTTATAACCCAGGTTATAGCACAGGTTGTTATTTTTTTATCCTCCCAGTTTATCTTTTTCATATTATAGTCATCAGTGAATGTGCCATTTGTGAATTATGTACCTGCGCTCAGTATGAAGCTGCATCCAAAATGTAATCGCATATTTAATTCTGAATGAAAAAATTGTCAACTCAAAACATTGCATATCAAAACTGCATGTCAGAAATAGTCCCGGGGAATAAATGAAACATCTGACAGTGGCGTTTTAATGATGTGTCATCAGGATAAATCATATTTTATTATTAAAAATTACACAATTTGGAGTGGCCTTAAATAAAAGATAGCCACCGTGTCATTAGACAGATAAATTACTTCCTTTTTTCTCATCTTCACCTCATCTTGGTGTAAGTCTTGAAGTCTTGCACTTAATTTGGAACAAGGTCATTTGGATCAATAATCCATTATATCACATTGTTGTTAGTCACACATGTCTTTCCCTAAGGTGTTGCAATTTAGACACGAAGAATAACTTTATTCTCTATTTTGCTCCAGTACAGTTTTTTTTCTTTTCTTTTTTGCAAGGTTGTAACATGTGTTTTTGGTTGTTAAAGATAAATATCCATTTGGCAACAGTGTTGTGACTTAAGTAGCTTGACAAGAGGTGTTTATTAATATAACACAATGTTGCCCAAAGTGCTGGATTTTGAAAATCTGAAAACAATATCCAGTGAAAGAGATGAAGTCAAGTGATAAGAAATGATAAAAAAAAAAAAAAAAAATGGATGTAGTTACTGAAATAATGGTAATTGCAATAAGTTAAAATAATAATAATAGTTATTGCCAGAAGAAAATATGTTTTTGATAAAGATTTGAAAGTTAGTAGTGAGAAGAAATGAGCCTTTCAAGAACAAATGTAAACTGATAAGTGTTGGTAATAAGGAATAAATTGAGTATTTAACCAGCTGCAATGGTGATTTATAAATTTACAGTCCTCCACTGAATCTCGTTTTCTCTATTTAATGTACAAAAATGCGATAAAACAAAAGAATACACTCACTCACACACACACACACACACACACAATTCACTGTAATGTTTTTGTCCCAATTTAGCCTAAAACACGAAGTTTATCACACAGTCTGAACACGGTTGGAAAAACCGTGAGCTCCTCTTGACTCCAAAATGCCATGTGTATCCCAGGCATGCCACGCCCTAGCCCCCTGCCAAAGTCAGAGGCTCTCATCCATGTCCCCAGCAACTTCTCAATATTGACATGAAAAGATCAAACTAAAAAATGACTAATCAATAACAGCACTGAAATTACTATCAACCACACAAACTATACATATGGCACCTACATTACTGGCCCCTAATTGTTCTAGCGATGAAACATTTTTATAACAATTACCACATTTCTATAATACTTTGAGGAATATCATTAACAATCAACTGTTTAAAGTTCAAACATAACAGGACCATCTTTAACTGGCATAGAGAATGTTCAGTGCCACATTAAATAACTTCAAAAAGGATACAATGTCCATCTGAAGACCATCGTCATCAGTTGTAGAGTGAAATAGTCAGAGATTACTAGCACTTGAACTCATCGTAGGGTCTCAGTCTTTACGACTTGCCCATTCAGATTCCACAAGCAGACAGATCTTAGTAATAGGTCTGTCCAAGATGTTAGTCTTGTCTTTATCCGAACTCTGCGAACATGTCCCTTCTTGTCTGGAATGGTCTTGATGATCTTTCCCATGATCCACGAATTCCAAGGAGCACAATCATCCACAAGAAGAACCATATCTCCTTCCATGAAGTTTCTGGAAGCTGTGGCCCATTGCTGGTGTTCCTGGAGTTGTGGTAGGTACTCTTTGACCCACCTCTTCCAGAATAAGTTGGACATATATTGAACTTGTCTCCATCTATGCCGAGTGTAGAGGTCATCCTTGTCGAACACTCCTGGATGTAGGGTTGGTTTGATTTTCAAAAGCAGAAGATAATAGGTTAGTGTCTCCAAGTCGTTTGGATCATTAGATGCCTTTGTGATAGGTGGACTGTTTATGATTGACTGGGCCTCACACAAGACAGTGTGAAGGCTCTCTTCATCTAGAATTTGTTCTTTCACCGTAGAGTTGATGATTTTTATTATTGATCTTATCAGCCGCTCCCATGCTCCTCCATGATGGGAAGCTGCGGGAGGATTGAATGTCCACTTGATGCTGTGTTGATGGAACAGATGCTGGAACTTTGAAGAGTTCCAGTCTGCAGTGGCTGCCTTCAACTCTCGGTTGGCTCCAACGAAATTTGTCCCATTATCAGAGCAAATTTCTTTCACTTGTCCTCATCGTGCCATGAATTGCTGGAGTGCATTAATATATGAATCTGTGTCTAAAGAGGAGTCCAGCTCAATATGCACTGCACGAATGGCTAAGCATGTGAATATGACACTGTATCTCTTAATGAGGCTTCATCCACACCTGACGTCAAATGGTCCAAAATAGTCCACGCCTACTCTGGTAAAGGGGGTATCATCTGGTAACACTCGGTCTTGTGAGAGATCTACCATAAGCTCTTTTCCAGCTTTCCCATGCAGGTGTCAACATGTTACACACCTTCCACATATCTTTCTGATAGCCATGTTGGCACTCATTATCCACAACTTCTGACGCAACTGAGAGAGCATGTGGTTGCATCCTCTATGTCCAGTTTCTTTATGTATCTGTTGAAGAATCAGATCTACAATGTGAAAGTCTTTGGATGATATGATAGATTGCTTGTTGTTCTCAGGCATAGCTACCCGACTCAGCCTTCCACCAACTCGCAGCATGCCATCTTGGAGAATGGGATTCAGTTTGTACCAAGGGGCTGCTGCGCTTGACATTTTGTCCTTTGTTCAGAGCTGCAATCTCTCCAGAGAATTTCTCCTCCTGACAGAATCTGATAATGTACAGCTCTGCCTTATTTAGATCTTCCACTGAAATGTGTGCACACTTGTAGTTTTCTTTAAAGTTGTTCATCTGTTTTTGGATCAGCTGTTGACTACTGTGAGAGCTGGCTTCCTGAATAGCTGCATGCAGCTCCTTCCGTCTTTGTCAGAGACTCTGAAGCAAAGCTTTAAGTTTCATGAAACATGCCACCGCTCACTTCAACTTCATCTTGGAAGAGAACTAATTCACCAGCGTCTTGAACAGACTTGCACTTTGTTCCACAGCTATGGAGTTGACTGTAACTCTTTTGATCTCAGGATCATCCACAGCAATTTCTGCATTACTCAGTTGAGTTTTTGGCCAGCACTCGACTGGACTGCATAGAAAATCTGGACCTGACACCCAACTCACATTCTTCATGAAGTCACTAACTCTTTGTCCTCTTGAGGCACAGTCGGCTGGATTTTTGTCAGTGCCAACATGTAAATGGACTGCTCTTATTTAGCGCTATATCTACCTTTTTGGTACTCAAAGCGCTTTACATAGGCATTCACCCATTCACACACACACTCATACACCAGTAGACGGTTACTATGCTAATCTACCATGCAAGGTACTACCATGCCAGACCCTACTGGGAGCAATTTAGGGTTCAGTGTCTTGCTCAGGGACACTTCGACATGTGGACAGTGGGAGCCAGGATTTGAACCACCAACCATTCATTGGACAACCTGCTCTACCAACTGAGCCACAGCCGCCCCCAACATGTCTCCACTGATCCACATCAGAGTCTTTCAGAATGGCTGACACTCTGTTTGCTACAAATGTTCTGTAATATCACATCTTATTTTGCAGGTACCTGAGTACAACCGTACTGTCTATCCAGAAGATTGAGTGTGGGAGGTCCAGCTGAAGCTCTCTTTTCAGGACACCATCCATTTTCACTATTACTGTAGCAGCAATAAGCTCCATCCATGGTATAGTAGGTGACCTGAGAGGAGCCACTCAGGATTTTCCCATCATGAATACACAATGCTGTTTGTTAGTTGTACTCCGCATGAGAAGCTCCATATGCATCAGTGAAGTGATGTAGTTGTGCTGATGCGCAGTCTCCAAATCCCTCTGGCTTAAGACATCTGGGAAAACAGAAACAAGAAGATCCACTAACCAATCACACCACCTTCTTTTGATGTGCTCAGTCATCATCCCATCCAATCTTCAACCTGCACAAATTTTGCAAGAGAGTCTTGGCAGGCAAAACCATGGGTGCCAGTATGTCCAATGGATCATAAACTGAACCCACCACAGAGAGAAGTCCTCTTCTTGTGAATGGGCAGTCTTTGATGGTGATTTTGAACTTAAACATATCTGACTCCACACACCAATTGACACCGAGGGCTCTTTCCATTGGAAGCTCATCCTGGTCAAGATCCACAGTTTTCATTTCCTTTGCTAACTCAGACTTTGAAATGGAATACAGCACTTTCTGGCAGTTGCTCGTCCATTCATTGAGATGAAAGCCTCCATAACTACAAATATTAATGAAATATTTGCACAATGTTATATCTTCCTCCTCTGAAGCAACAGACTTGAGGCAGTCATCCACATAAAAATTCTGAAGGACTGTCTGTACCACTTCAGCCTTGAACTGTCGACTCTGATCCTCAGCGCACTTCCTCAATGCATAACTGGCACAGCTGGGTGAGGATGTGGCTCCAAAGAGGTGCACAGTCATCTTGTGTTCTATGAGAGCCTGATGGTAATTCTCACCTGGCCACCAAAGGAACCTCAATAAATCAGTCATCATCAGATACTTTAACCTGGTGGAACATTGCTTCAACGTCCGCCATAATTGCAACTGATTCTTGTCTGAATCTAATAATGACCCCATTCAGACTCCTAGTCAAAGCAGGGCCTTGTAAGAGTCTGTCATTCAGCGATGTTCCCTGATATGAAGCTGCGCAGTCAAACACCACTCCCAGTTTCTGCTTCACAGGGTGATACACAGAGGTGTGTGGTATGTACCACACTTTTCCTTCTTTGTACTCCACTTTTTCATCAGACAGTTGTACAACATAACCCTTCTGCAGAATGTCGTTCAGAAAGTCTGTGTACTCCTTGTGACAGCTGGTGTCACAAATAAATCTCCTCTTCAAATTCTGTGCTCACTGCTCTGCCATAGTTCGATTATTTGGCATGTTATCCATCCTATTTTTCACAGGAAAATGTATAACATAGTGGCCATGAATTAATTTAGCAGATTCAGCAACAATGTCCTTGAAGTGATGGTCCTCTCTGGACATTTCCACTTCATCATGTTTTCCTCCCTCTGAGAAATCCAATCGAAACTGCTGAAGCCACATGCTCTCCAGACTGACCACTGAAATACAATTTGTCAGAGTCTTGGAAGGTTTTTTTTTTTTTTTATCTGCGCCACTACAAATTTCTCTCAGAGGCCCATTGACAGTCCATCCAAGTTTGGTCCTTACAGCATACGGTCCATTACCAATGCTGCTCACTACTTCCCACGGCTCCATAACTTTCGGCACATTTACTCCGATAAGCAATCCAATGTCTGCTTCAATCTGAGGAAGTATTTACTTAAGGTAAGGCCATTTTTGAAGATCCTTTTGTTGTGGAATGTTTTCCTTTCCTACAGGTATCATCTTGTTTGTGAAAGCATCTGGCAGGTCAATAATATCAGACAGACAACTGACCTCCAAGCCAGATACCAAATAAGTTTTGACAGGTTTCTCTTCATTCATGGTTCTCAATACCATGTCAGCCTTTCATCCATTGATCCTCAAATCATTCATCAGTGCCTCTGTACAGAACATCGTTGAGCTGCCCGGGTCCTGGAAGGCGTATATCTGTAGTTTTTCACTTCCCATCTTGGATTTGACTTGGACCGGGACTATTGCCAGGGTACATTCATCTTCCCCGGCCCCAGTCTGCTCACGAGCCTCAGACTGGGCACAGACAAATGCACTTAAGACTGTCTGACCATCTACATTATCTTTTCTTTTTTCTGCATCAGCCACTGTGGCCTTCTTCTTTATATGCATAAGTGTAGGATGTGTTAAAGAGCACATCTCACAGCTCACCTTTGTTTTACATAATTTACTCATGTGTCCAAGCTTGAGACAGCTAAAACAAAGCCCTTTGCTTCTCAAGAATTCCAATTTCTCTTTGTGTGGCTTACTTTTAAGCTTGTTACAAGTCTCTATGATGTGCTCAGCTTTACAGAAGAGACATGCCAGTGTTGTTAATGCAGGAGCTGAGCGTTCCAATTGTTCTGCATCCTTATTTTCCAGTTTCACCACACTTGAAGTAAACGACTTCCTGATTATGCCCTTTTTCTGCTCTTTGAGACTGCTCTGTTTAGGTGGGGATGATTTAGTGTGGGATTATCTTTTATGTCTCCAAAGACTGGGGGAAGTACAACCTTGGCCTGTTTGTGGACAAACTTAGCTAAATTCTTAAACTTGACTCTTCTGTCACATTCTTCTTGTATGCCACACGCAACACTTCTCCACCTTCCGCATAGCTTGAAAGGAAGCTTTGCTACAATGGCCTTCAAATTTTTCACGTTATCCAATTCTTCCATGCAACTCACCTCAGACATGGTGTTGCAGCAGGCTGTGAGGAAGAGTGAGAAAGCATTAAGAGCCTCTGCATCCTCTGGCTTGATAGGTGCCCAGTCCAGCACTTTGTTTGTGTAGGCTACAGCAATTTAGTAATTATTTCCAAAATGTTCCTATAGCAGATGCTTAGCCTTTCGGTAGCCTGCATCGGGTTTCATCTGCAGGCAGCTCTTTATTAGTTCCTTTGGCTGTCCTTCAGTAAACTGCTCTAAATAGTACATCTTTAGAATTGTAGAGTGTCTCCACAGTACAGTTGTCTGTTCAAAGGCCACCACTGGTTTGTAGCAATGTGGGGGACCGAGGCTGCAATGGCCTATGCCCATTCCCCATGTTATTAACTGGGTTTTGACTTGCAGTTAATGGCATATATTCAGACTCACTAGTCAGTCCACCCCATGCATCTACATGTGAAAGGTGTTCACTCTCACAATTTTCTAAAACTTTGAGTTTAGCATCAGAGGGTGTGATAGCAGTTTGCAGGTCCAAAGCTTCTCTTTTTGCTTTCTTGACATTCCAGATCTTGCTTTTGTTTAAGAACTGCAGTGTTTGCAAGCAATGCAGCTCTCTCCAATTCAGCTTTAAGTTGCACAGAGGAAGCAATTGATGCTTTGCTCCCAACATCTGAACTACACTGTTGGCTCCTGTAGCTTTTAGCAGCTGAAACAAGTGATACACTATCTGCTGGTTGTATGTCTGCATCACATTCATTGGCTTGATTAGTCACAATCTTCTGCTGACATTATCCACATTTCAACTTGCTGCATAAATCCACGAATGCACATTAATTTAGGCTCAAACCATGAACTCTGATCCTTTACAAGCTCCTCTTCACACATCACATGTGTTAAAGCATCATTTGTCTTACAAAATTCAGCCAGTGAGTCTTGATATTCCGTACGTAGCTTCTTTTTAACTGTTATAACGTTAGCATCATCATCCATTAGCCATTCAATCTCATTAGCCTTGCTAGTTAGATAACCCAGTTTAGATTTCCTAGATTGAGTTAAATGACTCACCTTTTCTTCCACAGCTTTCTCTGTCATTTTTAACTCTCTATTTCCACATACTAGTTCATCACACTTTTCATCCATAACATGCACAGGCTTAACAAGGTTATTGCTAGGTTATCGCTCTCTTTTTTCTTTGTTTGCGCACATCAACCGAAATCTGCCTTTTTGATTTTCTTCCATGACTGCTTTTTCCCTTGTCCACAGAAGCAGTCCGTAGTTTCCACCAGCTTTGTCTGTTCCAATGAAGTTTTTCCACTGAGAAGAAAAATAAGGTTTTCCCGACTAAATGTAGCTTTCCAATAAAACCGTCCACTGGAGCTTATGGTTGACTCCTGTTGCAAAAAAGTGCATCCTCCACTGAAGTTCCTTTTCTCTACTTGTACAAAAATGCGATAAAACAAAAGAATACACTTACACACACACATACAATTCACTGTAACATTTTTGTCCCAATTTAGCCTAAGAAGACAAACTTTATCATACAGTCTGAACACAGTCGGAAAAACTGTGAGCTCCTCTTGACTCCAGAATGCTGTGCGCATCCCAGGCATGCCACGCACCCCCAGCTCCCCGGCACCTACCAAAGCCAGAGCTCCCATCTATGTCCCCAGCAACTTCTCAATATTGACATGAAAAGATCAAACTAAAAAAAATCACCAATCAATAACAGTACTGAAATTACTATCAACCATACAAACTATACGTATGGCACCTACAGTCATCTCTTAGTGCTCCAACAACATAGAAAATAAGTAAATTAAAATAGATTATATTGGGCACCTACAACAGGAATGGACTAAGCAGAGGTTGCACTGGACTGCAGTGACTGACCTTCTGCAGCCTGTCTACTGGAAGAGTTAATCAAGACTTAACAAATTCATCACCATTCATCATCTAACTTAAAATGACTTTGACCCAAAAACCAGTTAGAAAACCAGTAAAATTTAATGTGCACTACTTCTATATTAGTGTAGAACTTGGTGGCAGTTGGACACTGAGTCCAGTCCTGGGTCACGTGTACATCATGTTGTGAAGGCCGGAATTCTGGTATTATATTAATGTATGATCTTTGTACCACGTAAGTCTGTGACCTGACCGGTATGTGGTAGTTTTGTCTCTCTCAAGTCAGTGGCTCCACTAAGTCTGGCTGATTCTACCTTAGAACATAAATATTTAGGATTAGCTAACCTTGCACCTGGTGTTTATGTATTACTAGATGAAGCCCCTCAAACCTGATGATTGACAACCAATTCGGCCAATAGGGTGCAAGGCCCCACATACAGTTTCCACACTCCACAAAGTACAGTGACTTCCTGAACTTGGGAGGTCTGATTTAGAGAGAGGCGAAGTTCTGTTTCCTTTGTACCCTGATATTTGCTGTGCACAGAAATAAACTATGGAATGCCTGATTGACGAAAATCCATTCTCCAGTCTTGAGTCATTCTAGGCCTCGACAATGTTCTTGCCTGATGACTGACATTTTGGTCTGATGGGCTTGTACTTTTAAAAACAAGGCAAAATGCACTGCCCACCCAAAAAGAGTAACACAGAATATGTCATTGAACTGCTTTAAACTTTGATTACAAGATGCATTTGCCATCGGATTGTTTAGACATTGCATTACTTCACTCATATGCTTTGTCTGTAATTGAATTCATTCGTTGCCAATTTCTTGTTTGGATGATGGACAGTCAATGACACTCTCAAAAGTGATTCACTGTCTGAACTCTGTGGTGTCCAGTGCACATGTCAAAATGATGTCTCATGCTCCTGAACCATTCATTGATGATTTCATCCTGATGAATCCTGGTAATGTCATTTTGGAATATAAAGAAAACAAAACACTGGTCCTTCAGTATAATCTGGTTCAGCTGGTCTCATTTTATGGGCAAATGTGGTTGTTGAACCTAGACTTGACCAGCCCCAGATGAAAACACTGCCCCCACAGGCTTGTACTGTAGGCACAAGGCCTACAGCACCTTTTTCATTGAGTCAATATTTGTTTAAGAAATGAGAAACTACTCACTGCATCTGTTAGGATTAAGTAACTTGTTTGCAGCTGAAACATATTACAGTAATCTTCGCAGTAATTATCCAATAGACGGCTCTTACAGTGGTTTGAAATTATATCCTTAATACTGTATACTGTATTTATACTGAGATGAGATAGCACACAGGTGGACTCTAATCTTTAGATCAACATTTGATCATTCAGTAATCATCAGGCAACTTCTGAAGGCAATTAATTAATTGGTTCACAATCAGAGAAAAGGGGGCTGAATAATTTTGCACACCACACTTTTCAGATTTTTGTTTGTAAGGACATTTGAAAATCATGTGTAATTTTCCTTCTACTGCACAATTGTGTGCCACTTTGTGTTGGTCTTTCATATGACAGTGAAATAAATTTATGTTTGTGGTCATAACAAAAAGTGGAAAAGTTCAATGAGTATGAATACTTTTTCAAGCCATGGTACCATTGAATATGCTTGGATTTCTAAATTCAATAACATTAGAGCACGGATGGGGGAAAATGTTTAGTAAAACACATTTTATCAACACAACACATTCTTCCCCAAAGTGCTGAACAAACACCAAAGACCATTACAATAATTTAAGACAATCAGAATACACTAAGAACAAGATTAAAAGGAGCAAAAAACATTAAAAGAGATTAAAATGAAGTAAAGTCATCTTCTTTTCCTTTGGGCTTTTCCCTTCAGGGGTCGCCACAGCGCCCACTGTAGTGATCAGAAGAAGATCAGAAAATAGTTACCTTTAAAAATAGATTTAAAAAAAAAAAAAAGAAAGCGAAAATCAGCCAGAAAACGCCCGCAGGAAAAAATATCTGGAGTGGGGAATTTACTAGAGGGATAAATAACCTGATCTGCAGTGGGAGGCTGTTCCACAGTTCTGGCATTGCCACAGACAAAACCGCTCAGCCATAAGAGCCAGGCTGGTCTTGGAACAACTGAGAACCAGGCTGGCTCAGACCATAACCAGTCGGTCCAGACCATCTTAATCTTTGCTTTGCTGCTGTTAAGATATTCAGACTAGGAATGAACCAATTATCAGACTCATTATTCACATTTTTATAATTACACTGGTCTACAGTTTTATTTGCAAATCATCTGCTACAGAGACAAAATGTGCTAAATGTTACTTACAATCATAAGATGATATGGAAACAAACAACAAAAGTGCAGGTTGGATAATGCTTTAGATATCTGATAATGTTTGTACATGTACATGATTAATAAATCTTACACTAGAATAAAACAAAATATTTATGTAGGATTTCTGAAAATTGCTCTTTAACTGGACAGGCATTTCACATATATTTAAGAGAAATATCCAGTATTGATCTCAGCTCAGACAATTGATTGCTCAGACAATTGATCGATCCCTGATTCCATTTCCATGCAATTGGCATCATATCAATGATTTTCCTTATCTTTGGAGCATAATGGAAGTTGACTTTCACTATCACTTTAATGCTCATGCTTTCCTTGTTTCCAAATTTTCTAGAGATGTCTTTGTCTGATTCAATCCAAAAAAAATTCTTTATCTAAAGGTGATCCTGTTTATGTTATCCCCTAACCCTAGCTAATGCATCCTTACCATTTTTATTAAACAAAAGGATAATTTTGGTTAGGTCTTTAGGTGAAGCGATCATACACTTGAGATGAACATAAAAGAATTAACAGACTACAATTTCCACAACCATTTTGGACATAATTTCCATTGCACTGTGTTGTGATTGCAAATATCAGCCAAAAGCACTACTTTGACATCATAATACAGCAATAAAACCCATTTCACAACATTGCTTTGAAGCATTCCAGTGCATAAATGTAGGTCATTCAGATGTTCACATATATGGATTAAGTCCACACTCGCTGCCATGATGTGATGATTTTACCAAAAACAGACTAAAAAGTCTGACACCCTCCTCCCCCACACTGCTTCAGCACAAACACCTCTCTTCAAAGGTCCCCCTCCCCCTCTACTCTCCTCATTTTTGTCTCATTAAGGGGCTCACTCTACCCTCACCCATCCTCCACAGCTGTACACTAGACACTTCCATGCACAGGAGATATGTCTATCCAACTGGAGGCTCAGAGATAAACCATGATATGGATGTGAGCGTGAGATTTAACCAGATTAAACATATAGATTTTTTTTTTAGATCAGGAAATGCTTGTATTGTACCTCACATGATGCACTAAAAAGGTGTATTAATAAATGCAATGAAGTCAGTTTGTGATTGCAAACCATCATCCCTGTTTGTTTTTCCATTCAAAAATTAGATATGCACAGAGCACATCTGTGAATGAACAGCCATTCATGTTTTTTTTTTTCTGTCAGGCCATTCCATTCATCAGATCACATGCTGGCCTGATTGTTTTCATTCACTGGGTGTTTAACATAATTTCATAATTTTGTAGATTGGTGTGTTCGATTACAACATACAACATCTTTTGTCAAAATGTTTACATCAAATTTAGATTAAATAATTTCATTGATGTTTTTAAGGCATAGAGTAAAATGTTTTCAGAGGAGATGCTATATTTGGGAAAGTCACTTATATGTTGATGTTGGTATCTTCATGTCCCAGCCCTGCAGCAGCCAGTGTTTGACCCTCTGAAATAGATGACTCAGATGTTTCTACAAGCAGAATTACTTCATGAATCACCCCATTTTTAGTAGCCCAGGACTAAAATGCCAGGCAGGGATCAGCACTCCACTGTGCCTGCAGTGTCACTTTGATGGAAATTGAAACAGCTAGTCCTTAGAGTCAGAAGGGACAGCCTACGGCCACTGGATTGTTTAATCACAGCCTCTCTGTCTCAACAAAAACTGACATCCACAGATTATCAAAGCAATGGACCATGATGGTCTGGCTCTGACATTTTTCTGAAGTGTCTGTGTCCAGTTGAGTTTATGTGGTCTGTTCAGCTGAGACAAACCCAGGCTGAAGATTTTTCTTTTAACTGCTCTGGATGAGTCCTTGACAATTTGACAAATGTCCTGCAGGAAACAGAAATTTGAACACATCAAGCTGTGAATATTTAAATGTCTTGGCTTGAGCATTCTTGTCAATGTTTTTTATTAAATTATATTCTATCTAGAGAATAAGTTCAGTTACAACTAGACTCTCCTACATTCCCTGAAGGAAATGTAACCCGTGTGCTTCCCTGTTGCTGGATTGCTGGACTTGTGTCT
>JAPSES010029278.1:0-12897 GCA_029822895.1 Maxillicosta whitleyi
GACCTAGTATTTTTCACAGCTACAGAGAAACTTTGGGGGGGGGGGGGGGCAAAAACACTCTGCAGATCGCCTTCAAGGTTCATTTACATTTGCTTTACATGCGATGTCTTCGTACTTCCAATGTCTGTGTGTTGGAATGAGCGTCTACCAGAGGGCACCGCTTTAACCATTTCACCGTGTTCGCTAATTCACAGACACCAACAGAATGCACCACGTTTTAACAGGAGGGAACCTGGAGCAGAGCCTGACTCTGGAAGATGCATGTTTGATCTGACCTGTTGGGGTTGAAAATGGTGGTGGGGGGGGCACATGGATGCACAGGTAACTGACCTATAATTGTTAAAAACTAGCACTGCTATTGCTAGTGTGTGTGTGTGTGTGTGTGTGTGTGTGTGTGATGTGGGGCAAATTTACGCCACTTTTCCACTCCATGGTACAGCTCTGCTCTCAGTATTCCTGTGGTGCTCGTCTCAGGTTGACTCGTTACTCCTACACGGCGCGTTACTTCTGTGTCGTCTGCTCCGAGAGTTGCCGAAAACTCACTCATTGCATATTTTCTCGTCTGAATTTTTACATCCACCACCAAAGGTTGAATCTACTTGACCGTCTATGGTATAGTTTTGTTCTGTCATCATGTGGTTTAATATTTTGCTATTCACTGTCTACTTCTGCGTCAGATTTTTGTAAATCGCGGCTCACAGAAAAAAACGGTCTGACCAATCAGTGTCTGCAGTGTCGTGACGTCACGTCTTGGTGTCGGTCCCAACCGTTTGGAACCTTGACTGAGGTGGTACTAAATAACTAGTATCGGGTCCCAGATTCCAGGTCCTTTTTTGTCATGGAAAAGAGAAAGAGTTGTGTAGAATAGAGCCGGTACCAATAATGTACCAATAATAACCAATAATAATGACCTGAATTTATGCCAGAGATGCTAATGCACTAGACTGTAAGAAATCCATTATATTCACACCAAAGAGTGGAGGGATGTACGTGACCCCCACAGGGAGAACCAACACCACAGGGCCTTTGACCAAAGTGTGAGAAAGTGACAAGATGGATGAGAACCACTAAGAAACAACTTTTGGGGTGTTTTCGTACCTGGATTGATTGGAGCCGTTGTTCCGGAACAAGTCTTTGGCTCAGTTCGTTCGGGCATATGTGAAAGCAGTAATCACGCTCCGTTCTGGAACAAAACAACTGAGCTGAGACCGCTTGGAAGAGGTGGTCTCAGCTCGATTGCAATCAGTGCACACAGCGGTTCATTTACAGTGTGAACATGACCACAGTGATAGAAACAGACAACTACAGTTTGCTCTACCACTCTAGGTACGATACGCTGCAGAGTGACTCGGCCCAAAAAGTGCGGCTGCCAGACGTAAACAGGCACTGGGCTAATGAGCTTAATGAGCGTCATACCTTTTGTCAGCTGTCAGATCAGGAAGTGGAGAAAATGAGTCGAGGAGCAATTTGGTTGGAGGAAGCGATAGATTGCCTCATTGACATTTGGGAAGACAAGCATAAATTGGATTTGGGTGATTCTATGAAACCAGTCCCTAAAAAACAGGACACGGGGCTAAAACTTCAAACCGGATGTAAACTAATGTTATGAAGCAAGTTTGGAAACACTTTGGATTTAAAAAAAAATATATATATATATTTACTGAGATAAAGGAGGAACTAACACATTTTTTTTTTTATCTTTTCCATATTATTTTTAATACAAAAATCTGTTTAACGTGGTAAAAAAAAAAAAGGCATGAAAATGACGTACTACTATGTTTTCGGATATCTTTTTACTGTGTCACATGTACATTTTGGGAATTGAACTAATTATTCAAGGCAGAGTGTTTCACAAAAATGGCGCTGTTGCAAATTCAATCATGATTTACTTGTGTTTAAATGGGCAGGTTCTGCGTGTAATGCAAGTGGACACAATGGGTTACATACAAAACCTGCAAAGAGACTGTGAGTCATGAAAAACCTGCATGTCTGGATTCGAAAAACCACTAGGATCCTCAAATTTAACACTGTTTTTATTTCTAGTTTTATAGAAGACCATTTACAGCCATGTTTTCCAGATTAAATGCACTGACACCTCGGTAGTTTTTCATGTCCCAATTTTGGTCCCATTTTTGGCCGCAATGTTTTATTAAAAATTCCTTAATTTTGTGATGGCAAGAGTATAATTTTTATGCATTTATCTGAGCTCAACATTAGGTACATCCTCGGGGGAAATATGTCTAAATTTCTCTTTCATTATTAGTTCTGAAAAAGCTTGTAAAAAGGTACCAAAATTAACCCAGTTTCATAGAAGCACCCAAATGCTCGAAAACATGCACAAAAAAAGGTATTTAAGATTTTCAGCAAGCGCATAAGGAAGTGATAAAAGCTGGAAGCACTGTTGTTTTCAGGTCTGGACACCTTTCTAAATGAAAACAATGGGATTTGATGTTGAAATAACAGTGTTTCTTCCACGTGGGGGAGTTTGATTACGAGGGTTATGAAAGTCGATATCATTATCATGTGACTTCATTATCTTTGCTAAGTTTGTTATTTGTTCATCTGAGGTTCACACTAAACTGTGACAATGCTTCAAAAATCTAAATATTACACAGCACATTTTTGTAATATCTAGTCAAAATATCTCATCACCTTTAACATCAGACATAATCACCTAAGGAGTCATTCTTTTTAGTGAGATGTCAGAACTTGTTTTTAGACAATAGGTCTTATGAAATCTTCCCCAGATCATTTTTATTTGTTCCATTCCAATAATGTCTTTTGAATTAACTTTTAAATCGCATTCTTTTGCTGATTATTTTAATTTGTATTTTAATTAAAATTTTTAAGTTTTTATGTTTTTATATTTTAACATTGTCTTTTCATGCAACTCTTGTGATGCTTTTATGTTTCATGTAAAGCACTTTGGATTGTCCTGTACATGAAGTATGTTGGCCTTGCCATTACCAATTTAGATTTTTTTATTAGATTTTTTTTTTTTTGTTTTTTGCTTGAATTAATAAAAAAAAATATTGAATTAAGTTTTTTTTTGTTTTTTTTTTTTGTTTTTTTAAATCTTCAAACAAGAAAAAAAAATCTACCAATGGAACAAGTGAAAATTATCTTGGTAAGATTCCGTCAAATAAGATGTTCAAAGTCTATTGTCTAAAAATACGTTCTTATATCTCACTGAAAAGTTACTCTTTTGGTGATTATGTCTTATTTTGACTGTGATATTTTGACTAAATGAGAAAAATACACTTGGTAAGATTTAGATTCTAGCAGTGATGTCAGAGCATCAGTTTTCATCAGATACAAATGTCTTATATCCTATTGAGCCAATTGAATTACATTTTGGAGAAAGGTAATTAGGAAGTTTTGCCCAATGACACTAAAAACTATAACGATCTGCAGGTTTAATCAGCAACGATACAAGTACCTTTGAGGGAAAACATTTATTTGCACTTATTTAACTCATATTTCAATTCTAAGTTAATTGTTTAACACTTGTTTGAGGAACACTGATTTAGATTGAATAGTTTTGATATTGCTTTTCTTGAATGTTCAGTTCAACAGTTATCTAGTTTGTGATATAGAAAGGACATTTCAGATATGCATATTATGTTTTCAGGGTCAAGAATTTTGGGGGAAAGGAATAGAGCGGGTATCGACAAACTGATAATAACGACCCTCAAACACTTAAGCAGCTGACGTCAACCAAAAGCATCTAAAGCATCGAAATGTTTATTAATTTTTAACCTCTAATCTGATCTATGCGTGTGAATAATTAAGGTAAAATGCAGTTTCTCAGTACTTCAGTGCCATCACCTTTGAACCACTTGGATGTTCAGAGGGAACGTAGAAACACCATCATCTTCTACAACATTGATTCACAAAAACAAAACAAAAAAAGTTTAGTAGATAAATAACATGGATATATGTTGTGACATATTTAGCTTTAATGAACATCTCTGTGGTCAGTAAATAAATATCTGACAGTGATTATATATACACATATATAGAGGCAGTTGATATGCTGACATCAGCACACACATAGACATGATGACATCAGCTGGATCCACGCCAAAATAAGCTGCCGTATTTTCTGGACTATTAGCCGCACCTAACAATAAGCCACAGCTGACTTTAAGCTGCAGGTGTCCACATTGTGACGTGAGATTGAGATTGTTTACATAGTTATTTCCATCCATTAACTGTTTTTTTTTTTTTTTTCTCCAAACACTGCCTGTAACACAGCAGTAAAACAGCTGGTTAAAAAAATCAGAAAACTTATTGATCTCTATCTCCATCTTCCTCCTGCCACCGAAACCTTTGAGTTAAACTTAAAACTAGCATCTTTCTTAGCGCATCACTTCTTCCACCTGTCTGTCTTGCTTTAGTGCTTCCTGCAAAGAGCGCCCCCTGGAGGCCAGTAGCCCATAAAAAAAAGTCTATACTCGAGCCGCATCCTTAAAACTAACGCCTTCTACTCCAGAAAGTACGGTACATTATGTGCGAGGGGCAGGCTTTGTTGTGCCTTATTTAATTATTGCACCTATGCAACAATAAACAAACCTCATCCCTGTGAAGGGCTGAGCAGTTAAAGAGAAATGACTAAATAAGCAATGTTACTAAATCTTAAGTCTAATGTGCAAAATGAAGAAGTAGGTAAATTTTGACATTCAGTCAGAGTGGATTTAAGGTGCTTTCTGAGAATCATTATGCACCTTTTAACGTGATGGATGTGGCTCTTTTCTCTTTTGAAATACCACCGAGTAATCATGTGTGATGTTGGCAGAGTTTCTTCAACAGCTTTCCAGGTTAAAGTGTATAAAACCTTCCTCCGTCAGCCCCAAGGAGCCGCTAACATAGAGCTGTCTGATAGTCATTGGGGGGGGGGGGGTAAGACTAAGAAAAGTGTGAGGAGGTTAAAGAAGTGAGAGAGACAGCAATGACAGATTGAGGGAGAAGAAGAAAGGGACAACATGAGAGAAATGGGAAGAAACGGAAAGATTGAACCATAGAGAGAGGGAGTGTGTGCTGAGGAGGTGTAGTGAAGCAGAAGTGTGTGTGATGGATGGAGGGATGACAGGTGTGATAAAAGAGAAGAGGGAACCAGGGATGAAGAAAGGCAGATGGATCATCATGACATTACACTGGAGTGTATGCACCTGACTACCCGCGTGTGTGTGCGCGCACATATCCACTTCCCTCCTCTTTCTCAGTTATGGTATGATATGTCTGTTTTCATTATTGGTGTTGGAAAATGGACTTTGACTGCACCAGTATTCACACATGCCAGTATTAGCACTGACTTAATTCACATCTGTTAACGCATGGAAATACAGACAAGCAAACACATCATAAAGTGCATCTCTGAATAGTCAAAGTTGTGAAATTGAAGCATAGAATACAAGAAGATATAAATGAAAGCCAGCTGCATGTTTGGTAACATCTATTACACCATCGTCTGCTTTTCAGATTGTTCTTTGCTATTTTTTTTCCGATTATCCAAACAAATATTGTAACTATGAGCATATAGCAGTTCACAACATTGAGTGGTGTTCAAGGTATGATCCTTGAGAAACAAGTTGCTCTAAATAATAATAATAATGATAATGATGATTTCTTTCGCCTTTTTCCCTTCCGGGGTCGCCGCAGTGAATCATCTTCACAAGTTTATTTGGCAGAGGTTTTTACATCTGATGCCCTTCCTGACACAACCGGGCTTGGGACCGGCACAATGAGGCTTGTGACCCTTTGTGGCTATTGGAGTGTATAGCGTAAAGAACCTTTCCCAAGGATCACCTGGGTCTCGGCTACCTTCTGCAAAAAAGTCAGTGGCGTTAACCACTGAGCTACCCAGTCTCTAATAATAATAATAATAATAATAATAATAATAATGTATATTTCTGTAAATCAACATGATATTTATGTTCATCACTATGCTTATGAAACCATTTTTTTATTATTATTATGTGTTACTCCTCTATCCTACTGTATTATGTTTGTTTTAAAACTCTTTTTCGCTTGTTGTAATATCTATCAACATCTGTTTTTTTTTTTCTTTTATGTGACTCTAGCTGTGGAAAAAGGGTCTTTCCATTGTAGTTTTGCATTATATATATACACCAATGGTGCTATGCCTGAAAAAAAAAAACACATCTTACCCGCGTAAAAAGTTTAAATTGAAAAATGACAGTTGTGACAAAACAGTTGTTTTTCCATTAGGTAAATTTAAAGCTATATTCATGCAATTTGAGTGTCAAGGAAAAAAGTGACTACTATTCTATATCGTTGAATCACCAGTAAAACCCATGAAGTTTGATAAATAACAGTGAATGGAAATGCTTGGTTTATGTTGAGTTAATGTTATATTTTACTGAAAAAGTCACTTTTTCTTCACTTTTCTCTGTTTACGACATTATAACCTCCAACTTTAATGTGAGTTTTTATGAACATCTACATGATTATTAAATGAGATAGAGGAAAGTACATGACGTTCACTGAAAAAATACAAAATACAGAGATAATATTATAATAAATGGAGATAAATCACTTAAGAAAGGTTATATATAGACAGAAAAATCCATTTGGAAACTGCCATAAAAGTAGCATTGGGTCTTTGTCTGTTAACCCTATCCCAGTGACATCCTAATGATGCTATCACAGTTACACTCCCACACTTAAGCAGGAGTAAAATTATGGAATGAATCTCTTAGTAGGACACTTTATGAGCAATAACAGCTTCATGTGTGAAATTGGTGGAGTAGTCCTTTACATCCAAGACGTATGCAAGTGATGCGAGTTTATATGATGCTGATTCAGCCAGACAGGCTTGTGCGGTCTGTTTATGATGATTCACCTCCACAGTCGTATAGCCTGGAGATAGATGTCGGATGTATGGGAGCTCATCGAATCTAATAGACTGGTTCAGAAATGTGGCTTTCAAAAACTGTGGGACTCTTATGCACTGTTTGAGGTAATATATTTGGTTTCTATGGCCTCAAATCTGAAGGATTGTTTAGATAATAGGCTGTTTGTTCGAGTGGGATGGTAATTGAGCAATTTTCTATTAATGGATATGCCCTTTTTAGTACTGCAACAATTATGGCTGAGCAAGCACACTGGAAAGGGAGCATCAGCTAAAGGCACCCACTATGACATTAGAATACACACAGATTAATGCAGATGCAATGGGACAGGAAGGTGTTCAGTAAAGCAGCACTGACAGTGATGAAGCCAGTCATTTGAACCTTGTTTGGCCTTTGAATGAAATCAATGAGGACAAAATAAATACACTGACATGCTAGTAAAGGAAAAAGCAGCAGCAAAGGCTTTAGATTTTATATTTGTTATCAGTAATCACAATGATATTTTTGTAGGATTGTAGAAACGGGGAAGCTCCAGACCCTGTTGGGATTATAGATAAACTGTCACTGTGTTATATAATTTAATACATCTCAGTGGTAAAGTGTCAACATGTCCAGGCTGTACCCCACCTTCACCCACTGGTAACAGGGAAGGACTCTGACACCCCTGTGACTCTGGATTTATGGGATGTAGTTTGTACTAATATAATAGATTTAACTGTTGTAAATACATGAAGTGAAAAGGCTGACATCAGCAGTGAATATTTCCATAAACAGTATTATCAGTGTCTGTACCCAGTGGTTAAAGTGGTTAAGGAGGGGAGTCACATTACATCTGTTGCCATCCCATCCCAAACCATACCAGACCATACCATACCATACCAAACAAAACTGGACCATACCACGCCATACTATACTATACCATGCCATTCTATACCATACCAAACCACACCACGCCATACTATACCATACCAAACCATACCATGCCATACTATACTATACCATGCCATTCTATACCATACCAAACAAAACCATACCAAACCACACCACGCCATACTATACCATACCAAGCCATGCCATACCATACTATGCCATAACAAACCGTACCATCCCATCCCGTACTATACCATACCAAACAAAACCATACCAAAAAATACCACGCCATACTATACGATGCCATACTATACCAAACAAAACCATACCATACCAAACAAAACCATACCATATCAAACCATACTATACCATACCACACTATACCATACCACACCACACCAAACTAAACCATACCGTACTGTACCCAAACAAGTTTATTCATAAAGCACTTTAAAGACTTTACAGTCGTCCAAAGTGCCATACATGAATCATAAAACAATGGGGAAACAAAGTAAAACAGCGATAACACAAGATACAAGTGGGCTAAGGACAACAAAATACACCCATCATATAAAACAGACTAATTCAAATCTGGTACAAACAACATCAGAAATCTAAAGAAACATCTCACTTATTGATTAAAAGCTAATGAGAAAAAATTGACTTTTTAGACAGGATTTAAAAAGGAAGGGTAGGAAAAAGAACTTCTTCTGTCCAGAGTTCCTGAGGATCACAGTACATTGGTTATACATCACTGTCTCTGGTCAGTGTCGTTCATAGAGCTGCTGTCCCATCTCATGCCATCCTTTGACACTTTAGCTGTATATCATGTTATATTTGTGAGCTTCCATACAGCACTGGTTGACAGCTTTCTCTCTTTTCTCACTACAAATCACATGGTCTGCTGACCCCCTGCACATGACCCACTTATTGACAAACTTTTTTGAGGTACTGTAGCTTTAATGACTTGCCTGGGAAACTAAAAAGAGGCAGTTAAATGGCTTATTCACTAAGTCAGAACACACCTAATCCTGCTTAACAGACAAAAAATATCTGCTAACTCAGAACTGAACATTTGAAACTTGCAACAGAGCACCACAGTTAGGTGTACACACCTCCAGCCTTAGTGTTCAATGCAGATTTATTGCTTAGATCTGACTTTTTTTCTGTTTTGCTGCTCCTTTTTGCAATGTGGCCAATATCAGGTTACAGTGTGAACTGAACTGAGACACATACGCATAAGCATGGGTGTTGGAAGTGCTCAGAACATTTCCTTCAGTAAAACTACTATCCCTAAGGCTGAGTCCCAATTCACCCTTTGGCCATAACCCTTACCCCTCCCCCTCTGTTTTATGCATTCTAATGAAGGGGTAGTGTTGTCTCACTTCTCAATTAGATGGAGGGGGAGGGCTAAAACGAAGGGCTGTATAGCTGTAGAAATGGAGTTTCCAGGGCCAAACTATGAACGAAGGGGTAGGATGAGTTTCACATGATTCTGTTCATCTCATTGGTCAGACGGAAGTAAACACAGACAAAAGAAAGAAATGCACAAATTTAATGGTGCTTTTCCACTACATGGTACCGGCTCCACTCTACTCAACTCTACACGGCTCCACTCTACTCGACTCTACTCGGTATGCTTTTCCACTTACATGGGACTGGCTCGTCTCAGCTCGACATGTTACTCCTACACGGTGCGTTACTTCCGTGTGGTCCGAAAACTCACTCGTTGCGTATTTTCTCGTCTGGATTTTTACGTCTGCCACCAAAGACTGAATCTACATGACCGTCTATGGTGTAGTTTTGTTCTGTCATTATGTGGATTCATGTTTCGCTATTCACTGTCTTACTTCCGCGTTGGATTTTTGTAAATTGTGGGTCACCGAGAAAACGGTCTGACCAATCAGTGTCTGCAGTGTCGTGACGTTACGTTTTGGTATCCGCTCCAGGATTTTGGAACCTCGACTGAGGTGCTACTAAAAAACTAGTAACGGGGCCCAGGTTCCAGGCTCCTTTTTCGTAATGGAAAAGCAAAAGAGCCATGTAGAGTCGAGTAGACTAGAGCCGGTACCATGGAGTGGAAAAGCACCATAAGTACTTTCCTTGTAAACAACTTTAGCATTTCATTGACCGTTTAATGCTGTTTCAATGTGTTATAGATGCGTTTCTGTGGTTTATAGTTGGTACACACAAAAAGATGAACAAAGCCCATGGAACACATACATTATAGCTGCTGTCGGTATGGTGAATATTCACAGGAACAAAGTTGTCATCTGTTTTTGGCAGTGTTGATGATTTTGATGACATAACAGCTCGCAAAGTATTGTCCCATTTCATAGGGGAATGTTTCAACCCCTACCCTTTACAGCTCCATTTCAAGGGGTAGGGGTAAGGTTTAGGGTTAAGGGGTGAAGTGTGATTTGGCCTAAAGCACAATGGAAATATTCCACTACAACTGAAAGTTGTGCGTCCAAAACCTTAGTAATAAAGTAAAAGTACTTGAGTATTATCAGTATTTATTGTGCAGCAAAATGGCTTTCTCAGTGTTTTATTATTACATATAATGCCTTTGGAATAATTTTATTGCTGTACACATGTGGGTGTATTTTACAGCTGTAAATGTATAATGTTGGGTTCCCTTATGGAAGTGGCTCAGATCACTCTTGAAAAGATTAGATTCCATGTGATTTTTCCTGTTCAAATTGTCATGAAAAAAAACAACTGATCCTAGGTCTAATGCGCAAGGATTTGAGCTCCAAAATAAAGCCAATGTAGAAGTGAAGCTGTAATCCTGCCGATAACTGCAGGTGTTGGCTCCAAAAAGCCCTAACTTGTCAATATTTTTTGTAGAAGTCATTCTGTTCTCATCTGTTTGTTGTCATGGTGGTTCATCTATGTATTTTTTTCACTACGGAACCTCTGAACATCCAAATGGGTCATATCAGATGACCACGAAAAGATGATAAACGGTATTTTACACCAATTATTTACATGGGTTAGTGGATCAACAGGGATCAAACAGTTTAGTTCAGTAGATGATTTTGGTAGATGATGGATGTTTGGATCGTTACGGGCTAATAAGAATTAGACATGAATAGAAGACTCTGATACCTGCTGAGTCAGACTTTCATCTTGTGTTTTGTAGTTTTTGTTGAACTTTTTTCCCGTCAGACTGAAATTATGGTTTATTGTTTTCACTATGTGACTATAAAATTACTTTATTAGTTGCTACTTTATGTGGTGTACTATTTTACCAAGTCATTACACTAGCATTTAGCATTAGCAGACCTCTGAACCATTAGGCTCCTGTAGTTCCACTCCCTCTATCCAAATATGATCACTATTGCCTGTTTTCCTACAGTATGAAGACATCTTTAGAGTGAATGTTGCCTCATTAGAGATGATGGTGAGAGGCCACCATCTCTTTTTGAAGATGAAATATTTGATATGATAACATAGTGAAAGACACAAATCTATACTTTGGCAAAGTGCGATGGAAATTTGACATATATGGACCTCAGCTCTGGTACAATTTAACCCCTTTCTGTAACTCAATGTAGTTTTTCATCTGTTTCGAAAAGCTCTGCCACTCTCTGAAAACCAATCAAAATGTATCACTGACCTTCTTCATTGCAGAAGGGAACGCTAGCTTTTCTCAAAACAAACCTCCAAATAACAACTGTCACTTTTTACAGCGGAGACAAATTACCTCTAGTAGACAGCCGCCTGCTCTGTGGCCTTCTGAAATAGTAAAAAATGATGCTCATTATTAGGCTCGGAGGTCTAATAAGTCTCAGTTAACCACAATTGTTTTTAGCCATGATAGCAATGTGAATCTACTGAGGGTAGACGCATCCCAACAAATACCAGATGGATTTCCATGAAGGTTCGTGTTGCTGAAACAATTAATCTGAATGACTGTCATAGTGACACCAGTAAGACAGTTTTATGTGTGTAATTATGGAGTGTTTATACTCTTTGACCTTTTACACTGCTTATCAAAGATGCTTGAGGTGGGTAGGAAAACGATCTTGCATCCTCTGCCTGGAGTTTCCCAGGGTCTACACTGAGGTGCCATAGTCTCACCTCCAGACCGCCCCTGCACAAAAGTTTTCTTTATCTATTGTGGATGACTCTTAACTTTGCTTTTCTCTCCTTGTTCAATTTCTACACACATACGTTCAGCTGGATGACTGCCCACCACCTCTAACTCAACCTTGACAAAAGTGAGACATTGCTCTTCTCTGACAAATGTTGTCCTCTGCAGGAACTCTCTATCAGGAGTGACAGCGCCATAGGGACACCTGCCCAGACTAGCAAGAATCTCAGTTGTGATCCTTGATGGCCATTTGCAATGCAGCGCTTGTATCATAGTCACAACCTACCCCGCAGGTTAATGCTCCTTCTTCCCAGGCCAATTAGCAACCCGATCATTTCCAGTTTACCGCATCTCTTTCCCAGCGTCTCTAATCAGCTACTCCTCAGCTGATAACTCAGCAGCCACCAGGCCATAACTCCACTCTCAGCCCAACTCGTCTCCCTCCAGGCATCACACTGGTGAAATGACATTCCCACCTCACACAACTGCCTGTGTGAAAAACTAATTTCTTCCAGGAACACTTCATATTCCTCTCGGAGCTTCCCTGCAAGTCTCTTGACCTTGATCGTCCTCCTGTCATATGGGGAAAAATATCCTCCCACTGTGTTCTTATTTTATTTCTATCTCAAACCCATTTATTGTGAAATCTTCCATCCCATCACAGAGGTTTACTAGAGGATTGAAGAGTGCAGATGCAATAAACAGCTGTGGTATGAATTCGTACAATGATTTCTGTTAAGAAAGAGTAGTCAACATTACCCAAATGTCGACTACATTGGAGCTAACTTTCTTTACTAGATTTCCTTGCGGTCTTGCACTCCTTTTATTACCCCGTCCTCCCCAAGGGCAGGCAAGGGTGTATTGTTTTTGGTTCAGATTGTTTGTTTTTGTGTTTGTTTCTTTATTAACACTCCAGCAGCAAAACTATGATTTTAATTTATACCAAATTGGGTTTATTGATTGCCACTGACCCGGAATAGATGTGATTACATTTTGGGAAAAGTCGGTCAGTTAAAAATGTTTTTATGTATTTTTTTTTATTGTTTTTATTAT
>JAPSES010029286.1:1220-12896 GCA_029822895.1 Maxillicosta whitleyi
CTCACACTTATTCAGCATCGAAAATGTTTTTGCAAAAAACAAAGCCTGCATATTTATTTGATGGAAAATGTCCGTGTACTAAAAATACACAGAGAATAAACACGCTCTCACATCCACCTAAAAGCCCTGGAACATACTCTTTTTAATGTGGATTATAAACACATGCTGGTCCCTCCATTTTGTCCATCAGTGTGAGCAAAACCATGTGTAAGGTCAACAAATAACCTGTTGAGTCAGTTTAATTGGTTTAATACGGTCTAGTACTGGTGCAATTGGTGCAAAAAAATAATAATAATAATAATAATTGTGGCATGAAATGAATGAATGAAGTCAGCCTCAGTTGCTGACGTTAAAGTGACAAGATAATTATTGTGTTGCTTTAAAAATATTAATTACATACAGACAAAATGAATGAAAGACCTTAAAAACAGACACTATCGGGACCTGATTATATTAAAACAAAACCTTATGAAAGCAGTTCCTTCATTACCCTGTCAGATAGAAACCCCATAGCATATGCCTTCCCACACATCAGCCCCAAATCAACTAACGTCCTGCCCTAAATTTGAGAAGCTATAAAAGCTGTCTCCCCAATGAGGTGTTCATCTACACTATACAGACACTGCAACCAACACAGAAAGTCTTGAATCAGCAGTGACTTTAGAACTGCTATCAAAGTGGATGTGTCTGCAAAACTGCAAAGCCGGTGCTTCACGTAAAACACAGTCCTCTAATACTAACAGTGATTTTTTTCCCCTCATCTTTTGACACTCAACAGCCGTCCTACTGAAGTTTAATGTTAAGGTCATTGCATTTTACAAATCAAAGCTCAGAAGCTCCGAGCATGATGTTTTGGTTGTCACAGTGATGATCCAAGAAAGAGCTTTTCCATTAAGTGTTATTTGGTCTGAGCTGCCCTTTGTCAAGGCTTTCAGAACATGAGCGTACCTTTCACTTGGGCGTCATAATACGATAATTATTGGAATATTTCAAAACATGTCACCATATTTGCATTGGGTGTTATGTAATCCATTTCAAAGGAGCTGGCAATACTGAAGGGGTTCCAAACTAACTTCCTGAAACACAACTTCCCCCATGTAAATGAGGTTATGAAAAGATCTGAGCTGTGCGGAGGCAGTGGGGGCAGGAATTGGGTATGTATGCCTCCGTGCACAAGGGAATTTGTGAAATCAAGAGGGTAGGCATGTAAGAGAAAATCAAATGTAAGAACAAGAAAATGAGAAAAAAAAAAAGTGTGTCAGTGAGAACGTGTGTGAGGGAGGGAAAGGGAAGAGAAATGAAGTCCTGAGAGATTAGATCAGAAATAGACTGAGTATAACAGAGTTCCTCTTGCACAGGGAGCAGAAACAAGCGCTCTGTTAGACAGACACACAGACGTGGCTGACTTTATTTACAGAGATCTGACACAAAGCACAATAATTAGACAGCTCCTTCCCTCTAACCTGCGGGAGATTCCTCAGCTCTCCAACTCTAACTGCTCTCAGTGCAGGCTGAGAAAAGGATGATAAATATCTAGGGATGAGTGCTTCTTTTTGAAGAGGCGTTTCAAGACATGCAAATCGAGCTGATGAGATTTTTTGACTTGAAATAGCACAAGTCAGCATAAAAATGCAGCCACGGGGTAATAAGTAAAACTTTAGGAGCTCACAATTTGACTGAGCTGCTCCTCCAGATGCTGTTTTGATTTTCACACATTTTTCACCGTATTCCACGCTGTTAGGTACATTTACACACAACAATACTGCGGTGATTATCACTGGTTGGTTGCAAAAGGTGATTTAGGGATAGATTCTTCATGTTTCTGTGGAAAAACAGTAAAACGATGAGAAACTGAATTCACAGGGAATTATAGCTAAGATAAGACAATAAACATATGTGTGTACTGCAGGTGCAAAGTTCACACTGAGGGTGTATTTTTGTGGTGTAAGGAGGACGGTCTGTGGGTGTAGAATGAATCCATACTGTTTTCATAGATCCTCGTAGATCTCGGCGCTTGACCTCTTCTGTGAACGCAACACAGCGCAAGTGAAGACGAGGAAAACACTGAATATTTATCACAAACTGGGTCACAGAATCAAACAAAATTACAGTATGTATGTGTTATGATTTCCACTATTTTGTAAATAATGTGCGATGTTTATTTTAATTGCATTATTTTGCTATTTTCTTTGGATCTGAAGCAGAATCAGTCGAATTAATCTGAATGGCATATGTCCAAATATGCACTCAGAAGAGTAATTACGAAAAGATTATTTATTTAAGGCTGCAGCAATTAGTTGACAAGGATATGATTTGATAAAAGTGCAGTTGTTTAAGTTCATTTTTTAAGTAAAATCAACCAACATTTGACAGTCACCACTTGCTAAGTGTTGTTGTTGTAATCCATCTGTCCTTCCATCCAATGACATAATCACATAACATGAAGACTGCATTTACATATTTGCACAAAATCTATACTGTGGATGCATCTTTCAAATGTAAATATGTATGTAAGTTTTACACAAAGACAATCTAAGCTAAATTATAGAGCAGTAACATTCAACAGAATATTACACTATATTTAGCTGAGGGGTATTAAAAGTACGCAGCATGTTATGTTTATTTTATTTCATTTTATTGATCAAAACAAAAGACTCCATTGGGCTTTGTTATTATATTACTTAGTCCCTAACATTAGAAAATCAAAATAATTAAATGTGCATATATTATATCCTAAGTCATCACTGTTATGTATTGTATGTATGTAAGTAAGTGTCAAAAACAAAGATTTGGTTGCAAAATTCTAAAAATGCCACCTACACATGACCATAAGCGATAGTTATAAGACCAATATAAGGTATATTTATGTACATTTTACCATACCTGAGCCTCTAAATCCTCATTCTAACTCCTTTTGATCCGAAATGCATTGAAGTGTATCCAAATACGAGACAGATATTCGCAAAAGAACTAAGGTTTTTTATCCAGAAATGGCAGATCATCACTAAAGATGCGCACAAACAGCCCAGGAGTGTTTTCCTCAAGGACATTCAAGCTAGATGGATTGCAATATGAAGCCTATTCTTACACCTCTTCAGTGAAAAACACTGTTGCTGGTAAAACAAAATGAAAGGAATGAGTGAATGATAGCAGAGGTAGAGGAAGAATTGAATATAATGAGGATTGAGGAGGAACACGAGGATAAAGATATGGAAACGGAGGAAAGTTTAAGTAGAAGATAATAGATAAGAATGAATAGATGCAAAGGGGAGGAAACAAACGAGTCACGAAATATTCAATTATTGTCATATATGTGAGGAGGTTTTCGATAAACAGCGTCATGTCATCAATCGTATACCTATAACCAAACCACGAGTAGCAGTAATTTATAAATAAAACTTGCTCATAGCCTCAATCCCCTGATTCCGAACTGTAGCGCTGGCATTGCTTTAGTGTTGGATCGATGGCAGAACCAAGCAGGATCGTTTTTCCCACCAGCTGTTGAATTATTCAGGCCAGGACTTCCTCTGGGGAGATTCCTGCTCATCCTGCCAGACAGACACAGTGAGCTCGCAGCCTAACACAGAAGCTCGGGATCATCACAAATAATTTCCAAAAGCTAAAAACCGGACATGGATGCCCAAGAAGACAGAGGTCAGGTCAGACAAGTAAAGGGATGGGGACACAAAACTATCGGTTACAGCCTTGGTGGCCTGCAGGCCCTTCAACACTGATTCTGCATTAGTTATCCGTTTATAAACCGACACACAACTCTTTATTTTTACTGAACTTTGCGTTTCCATTGACTGATTCAGAGACAAGTTGTAGGAAAAACATGAACAGTACGCTGTGGTTTGGTTATAAATTTGTGGGCTCAGGTCTCTGTCTTTGATTTAAAAAGGAACCAAGAAATGTGTAAAGCTCGGTCGCTTTCATCTTCAGACTGGAAGTGAATGCAGCGTGATTCTTGAGATGAAAAGCAAATGGAAATGAAAGTGAGCACATTCTGTAAAAATAATATCCTGAAAGGAAGAAGTTCTGAAAGTGCTCCAGAGTAGGTCAGTCTTAAATGTGGAATTGTATCACTTAAATGGGTCACCTCAGAATGAGAATCCCTCTTCTGCCCCTAACACTCCTTTAAGTAATTAGTTACTCTAGCAGTCCAAAATAAATAAATTTTTAAAAAAAATCTACCAACACCGTAAAGGGACATCTTCAGATCTTCAGGTTGCATCTGTTTGGAGTTTCATGTTGATGTAACGCAATATGTGCATAGGTGTGTTTCCATCTGACAGTTTTTATTCACATTTTATATTTATACAAAAAAAAAAAACCTGTGGAAAAGTTTTTAAAAAGCGCCACGATATTACAAAAAGTTTTCATGCTTGAGAAAGTTGCAAAAGTTGGATTGATATAGATAAAAGGTAAATGCAAATAAGTGCAGTGAAAATAGATTTAGAAAATAATCAGACTGTGTTGGCATGTGTGAACCAATAAAAAGACAAGGATCTGAATCAGTAAAAGAAACATGAACGTACATGTCGGGATCTAAACACCATCATGTTTGAAAAGCTGCAAAAACAAGTGCGTGGTGGACGAACCCACACACTAAAGGTCAAAAGGTCACAATCACCCACATCTACACGTGTTCAGTTCATTTGTGTCATAGTTGCATAAACCTCACATAAAATGCATAACACATCAGTTTGTTTATTAGTAGGACTTGGGATAAACTCTGCTTCTGTATTTATTGCATACATTCATTTGACCATGTTTGGTTGTATTTGATAACTGCATTTGACTTCCGCCCCAGCCAATGCAGAAGCAGCATATAGTTGTAATACCACATATGGCCACTGTGGGGGGGCTCCCATCAACATACAAAGGATTTATCTTTATAAATACTAAATCAATAATTATCTTCCAGGACTCCTTCTGGTCTCATGTGTTTTAATAATAAATAATGTGGTTAACCAACTTCACATTTTTTCTCCATTGGTTAGATTTCAGGGTAAATAGCAAGTTTTTGGTGGATGGATGGATGGATGGAATATATGATATGATACTATACGACATGATATGATATGACACTATATGATATGATATATGATTCTATATGACATGATATGATATGATATATGATATGATATGATATGATATATGATATTTATGATATGATACTTTTTCTTAGTTGGTAATAGTCCTTTGTGGTGCCGTGGGTGGAGCCTGACTTTATAGTGACGCCCACACCATGGACTAAACCAGATCGGGTTTGAAAGCTGGAGTTTGTGGATTTATTGTATGATTTACTGTTTATGTTATATGTCACCGTTATCTTTACTGGTCTGATCAGCTTTGTATGTTCCTCTTGTTTCATTTTATGTGGTCTGTTTTTCTGTACATATTACATTATAATTTCACTATAAATCTCAACCATTGTTGTCTTGTCTCTAGTGGACTGTTTGTCTGTTTTATGTCTAGGTCCACATGTCTGGGTTCATGTTGGAACTGTTTGCCATGAGCAATGTTAAAACCGAAGCCCGATCCCTTGTATGTGTTCACATACCTGGTCAATAAAGTTGATTGTTTTTTTGTTGGTTTTCTTTTTGGGGGGGTGGGGTTGTTCACAACAGCTTGGTTTGGCTATCTTTGATGAGTTATGTTTTTTTTTAAGACCTCTTCAGATCTATCATTTCAGTATTCAATGTGTTTCAATGTTTTTAAACATATTTTATGAAATGAACCCATTTTTGATCAAACTTTAATCCTTGTGTCACTGACATAGTGTTCAGTTCAGAAGCAAAAGCTAAAGAATCAGATTTGTTTGTTTGTTTGTTTTTATTTTATTTTTTTATTTTTATTTATATCTATCAGCTCTACATATACAGTAAGCCAAACTTTTAAAACATGATGATGATGATGATCTACTTTTGTCATTTAAATAACAGTTATGGATGGAAAGGTGTAAACATTCGCATTTTCTTCTGCTGATTATTTAAAAATAATGTTAATATTTAGAATTAGTTTGAGGAAAACCTGTCTAATGTCACTATAATTATAACAGATGTGTATCCTCTACTCTTTACTGTGATGTTTCCACATGTTAATAGTCTCACTACTATAGCAGCATAGGCTGGAGAAAGAGTGCAAAACATCTGACCACAAACAAACATTTCAAAATGTGATAAGTCTGTTGTTGTGGGAAAAGAAAAACGCAAATATTTCAACCAATACTAACATCATTAGAGTTTGGTCACAATACAGTAATACCTAAAATTGCTATGTGAGGTGAAAAAAAAAAAAATGTAATCTTCATTTCTTGTTATTTGTTTGAATTCAAATGTAATACTCTACAATAACTGTCTAAAATCATCAAAATGCAATCACATCTTTATGAATGTGTCCAGGAGACCGGGTTCCACACACATTTTTTTCTCCACTCATCCATTATCTGCTTCCCCTCAGGGCGCTGGTAGCTCTATAATCAAATCTAGTCATCTCACCCACACATTTTTCACACATCTCCAGCGTTCCTGTACCACAGAGGAGCATCTTGCCCAGTAATTCTGTCCAGGAATGTGGGGCACAGCGCCAAATCTGAAATACCACCTTGGGCTCAGAATAGGCAAAAAATCTCACAGACTGAGTTCAATCATGTATCACCCACTACAAAATGGTAGCAAGTGAAACAATATTGTGAAAAATGGAATATGCACACGAGAGAAACATCTGACTGTTTTTTTATGAATTGATTTCAGGGTCGTGTAGAGGGAGACAGTTAATCTTTACATGAGCTGCAAATCAGATTCATCTTAAATTAATTGAACCTATACACATATTTAATGGCACCATTAACTGACAGACGCTCACTGGGATTTCCTGAAGCAATTATATATATATATATATCCTTTAAATATTAATGTAACATAATGCAGTGACGTGAGATTCTACCATGGTGGAGCTCATGGACTTTGAGGAGGAAGTGAAGCCACAGCTGGAGCTCATTACGAAGTGAACCAGATATGGTTTCTAATTTTAAGAACCACAGATTGAAATTAACAACATCTTGCCAGGAATGTGTGCTCACATTACACAATTATTAGAACAACTGTGACATTTTTGGGCCCAGTGAAGCTACAAAGTGATCATCACATTCATTAGAATGGATGTCATCTTTAACCCATAAAGACCCAAACAGCCACTGGTGACCAATACCATCTACTGCTCTACCACTAAAACCTATAAATACACTGAAATAATTGGTGTAAAATACAGTTTGTCATCTTTTCATGGTCATCAAATATGACCCATTTGGATGTTCAGAGGCTCCGTAGTTACCATGGAAACACTGTCATCTTCTACAACATTGATTCACCTGTAAGACCCATGGAGTTGGATCAATGACAGTGACTGGAGACACTGGTTATATATTCAGTTAATGATAGATTTAACAGAAAAAGTAAGTTTTCTTCCTTTTTTCTGTTTCTAACAAAATAATCCTCAACTTTAATCTGAGCTTTTATGAACATCTACATGATTAATTAATCAAATATGAGAAAATACCAGATTTTCACTCTAAAAAATGCTAAATAAAGTGGATATTATTATGATAAATGGTGATAAATCACTAAAAAAAAAGTTAAATATTAAGAAAAAGGATATTTTGGAAGTGCCACAAAAGTAACTTTGGGTCTTTATGGGTTAAAGTTGTAACCTGACGGGCACTGGATGTGTCATATCACAGGTGTTTGTGTTCATTGCTGGTTTGCCATCTGATACAAATGACTTCATTGTATTCAATTACGATGCATCACTTGTTGTGGATACAGTCCTGGGGGGGGGGGAAAGTCCAGTGTTTCTAATTGGTAGGTGATGATAGCTGTCCACAGCTGTGACTCACCTTCCTTGATATCTCTGACTGAGAGCTATTAAGCTCCCATTACTCCGTCACATATGCCGAGCACAGATGCTTCCACTGATGCACAATTGGTGCTATTCACACAGCTAAATGTGCCCGTCTTGTTTATCAGGAGGCTGGGATGCTCAGAATTTTAGCACCTTGTATCCTTTTATGTTTTTCTTCGGATTTCAGGCAAAAACGGTTCATCTTTCAGATAACTTTGCCAACTTCAGAAGTGAAACTACTACGCATTCATACATATTGCATATTTAAAAAAAAAAAAACAACGGATTCATCTTAGGATGTAAGGCAGAGTAAAGCTGTAATGTATGGAAATGACTGATGGGCTCATATTGCTTTTTAAGTTTGTGCCTTATTTCCTGTCTGCGCCACTGAAAATGTGTCTGTATGCATCTATTGCTTTTTGTCTTCGCAATACATAACAAACGTTCCTGCACCTTTTCTCATAAATGACACTGATGGTTACATTAGGAGTAAATTAACAATAAGAGGCCCTGTCTGTTCAATTGCAATTTATGTCCAGTGCATATCCTTTCATTAACAAGGTGAATAAAAGTATTTGTCCTCCAGGCCCGTAGTCATCATTCATCAGTTCCTAATTGCTACAGGCTGTATCTATGTGGTAAATCACAAGTTGAACACACCTCTACCTCTGCTCTTCACATCCAAGGTTATACTCACTGTCTCACTTTAAAGACTTGTCCCTCCAGAGAACAAAGAACCACGGTTAGAACCAATGTGCAAGTAAAATGTATTTCACATCTTTACACATACACACACACACAGAGAGAGAGAGAGTCTTGCAAACCTAACATAATGGGGATCACCAACTTACATACAATACGGGGACACCACTCTCCTGTGGTCCTACAAGTACCAAAAAATAAGGTATATAATAAAAAATTTCATGAACATCACTAGTTATAAACACACACATTGCAAAAACCGTCACATGTGGTCCACATACCCTGAAATTCACACCAGATATTGTTCTAGTCATTTTAGACACGTTTCAGTGCTAAGTTTTTGTGGGGACGCATTTTTGGTCCCCATAAATTTTTGTGTCCCCAGGATGAGAATGTGTATTCATACTCATGTCCCCACACAATATAGTTTGTTGCGGAAAATGTCTGGTTCAATCCTCAGGTGGGCCCTTGGGTTAGGCCTTTATGCTCTACACCCCTTTAAACTGTGTAGAAGATGCACTAAATAAGCAAATTTAGTTGTTTGAACCAAAAATTCAAGTATTGGCATTTTAACTTGCATCTATCTAAGCACAACCTGATCTCCATATGTTAAAGTGGCTTTAGGATCCCACATGTTGGCTTTATTATCCCCATTGTATTACAGTTAATGGTGAGAAACACATTTTTGTGTTTAAATCCCATTTTAGCTCTGCCATCATTTACACATACAATGTTTGTCAATTTAAAACTGAATTTTACCAGTCAAGAAAGTCACAGGTTTTGGTAAAACTGTTTATTAAATATAAAGACTACATACCAGAACATCACAGAGGTGACATCATTGTAACTGTCTCTCCCCATGATCTGTTCACAGTCTGAGGATGTCTCTGCAGGTTCAACATTACCATATCTGATATGCTGATACGGAATGCAACAAGAAAGGAGGTCCAATTTGTTGTTTAACACAAAACCAGATGTCGCCTCCTTATCTTTTCTACAAACTGTGACGTTTGTAGCGCATAATATTATATCTTTTAAATTGTCCGATATCATATGTGTAAATGGTGGCACAGTCACTCAGTAATACTTTACTCAAAGGTATCAACAGGAGATTTTTCATTTTATACCTGTTTTTGATGTTGAAGGAGAGTACAGACAAACTTACAGCTGTGGGGTGGACGTACTAACCGCTGCGCCACCCACACACAGCATCAGATATTTAATGGTTGCATTAGGCGGTAGTCTATTTTTTCACTACGCATTGAACAGGTGAGCTTATAAAAGCACAACTAAATATATAGAGTGAACTGATGGGGTCTTTTTTCATGCCAGTTATCTGTCTTTCCCTACAGAGCACATTTTTGTTGTGTGTCTGCACAGGCTGTAGTGCCGTACCTCAGTCACCACATGACTCCATTAATATAATCATGCAACACCTGTGAGAGTTAGATAGTAATCGCAGTCCAGTGAATTTGATAATATGTAAATCAGGCAAGAGTCGTCAGATGAACATGGATAGCAGCTTCTCCAATTAGGCAGATGATTCAGGTACCTCAGGATTTCTCATGAGGAGCCCAATATAACAATGCATAATGTCGTTTTTTCCCATTAAATCACAAATGCGATAGTTCGTTTAATTATTATCGCGACATGACACAAGAACTCATTCTAGAAACATGGTGACAAACATAAATATCACATTGATTTACAGATATATTCATTATTATTATATATTACCCCTCTTATCCCATACTAAATTTAAAAAAATTATTCAGTTTCCTGGTGTGTCCACAAATACCGCACCATGTTTCTTTTAAAGCGCATTCTCTTTGCTAGTTGTAACATCTGTCAACACCCATTTTTTTTTAGTTTAGTTGCAGAAAAAACATTGTTCCATTGCAGTTTTGTGTGATACACTAATTTTACTGTGCTAGAAAAACCACCTCTTGCCAGCAAAGCAAAAACTTCATCAAGAAAACAAGTGTTTTGGCAAATTTGTCTTTTTTTTTTTCCATTAGGCAAATTTTTATATTTGCATAATTTGAGGGTCAGTGGAAAAGTGACTTGTGTCCTTTGTTTAGGTTTACCATTAGATCCTCAACTTTAATTAAGAAAATGGATAAAAAGCTAAGTATATTAGTCACATTGAAGATGTCAGAAAACAGAAACATTACATTATGGTCATTGCTTTTATTTTGTTGTTATAAGCAGATATTTTAAGTTTATTCATTCATTTATTCTCTTATTTCTTCAAAGGGTTGTGGGGGTGCTGGAGATTATCCTAGCACCCAGTGGGCAAAGGCGGGGTCAACTCAGGATGTCTGGCCAGTTCATTACAGAGCTGACATATAAAGATAAACAAGCATTCACTCTCACATTCACACCTACGGGTGATTTAGATCGACCAGATAACCTATTATGGTGGATGTCTGTGGACAGTGGGACGAAGCCAGAGATAATCCATGCAGACACGGGGAGAGCATACAAACTCACACCCATTTTGGCCAGGCACTGGACAGTTTAAGTTTAATGATATCTTTATTTTTCTTGCATGAATATTTGCCCACTTTTATCTTATATTCCGCTTCTGTTTCTTATCCTCTGAAATATAGCCATTAGAGCTATTTAAAACTAACTGTAACAGCCACTGGACTAAAAAGAGAAATGATAAAATGCTGAACTGAAAACATCCAACTAACTGTGAGGATTAACTTCAAATGCTGTGGCCTGATGACAAAAATTACATTAAAATTTAAAACAGACTTTTGTTACGGTATTATGTCATATTCTATGTGAACAACCCAAAAAATATCAAATACATTTCAAAGAGTGTGTTTTTTACTCAGTGGTAGAGAAGGAGGAAGGATACTAAGCTTTTGTAAATTGATAGAACTCGCTGCAAAGCACGTTATTACTTCCACCAAGGAGGTTATGTTTTTGCCGGCATTTGTCTGTCTGACTGTGAGCAACATAACTCGAAAGGTTATGGACAGATTTTGGTGAAATTTTCAGGATTTGTTGGCAATGGCACAAGGAAGAAATGATTAACATTGGGGTCAATGGGGCCAA
>JAPSES010029381.1:0-12892 GCA_029822895.1 Maxillicosta whitleyi
GTTGTGTGTCTGTAGTCTCTCTCTCTCTCTCTCTCTCTCTCTCATTCATTGTTGAACACTTGTGTGTCTGTGGTCTCTCTCTCTCTCTCTCTCTCGTTCATTGTTGAACACTTGTGTGTCTGTGGTCTCTCTCTCTCTCTCGTTCATTGTTGAACACTTGTGTGTCTGTGGTCTCTCTCTCTCTCTCTCTCTCTCTCATTGTTGAACAGTTGTGTGTCTGTGGTCTCTCTCTCTCTCTCTCTCTCTCTCATTGTTGAACAGTTGTGTGTCTGTGGTCTCTCTCTCTCTCTCTCTCTCATTGTTGAACAGTTGTGTGTCTGTAGTCTCTCTCTCTCTCTCTCTCTCTTTCATTGCTGAACAGTTGTGTGTCTGTGGCGTTCCTCCGCTCTCAGTGTGATGACATCATCATACGCTGAGTCGACTCCATTTCCACTTTATTGACAAATAAGTTGATCTGAAATCACGTTTAGTCACTGATGCTCGTCTGTGTGGCGTTCTCCTGCTCGGGGATGAGAGCAGGAACATATTTAGTCTCCACAATAGTTTTAGTGGAGTATATGCACACAGCGGCTCCTTCTCCCGCAGCTTCTCTATTCACATTAAAAGGAAAAAGATAGATTTAAGATTGAATTCAATCCATTTCCTGGTTTTCAGCCAAGCTTCCCTCACAGGAACGTGTGCTGCTGAGAGCTGCAAGTTTACACAAAGAAAATGTGCTCTGTTCTATTTCATGCTTGAAGGCGCTGTGAGGGGAATATCAATTCTGCCTGTTCTCGTCTGTGCACGTGCGCTCAGACGCACGTATCCTGGGTCGTCTTTCTTTTGAGCTGCTTAACACTAAAGTGCAAATACAGTCATTTAGTCCGACAAATTGTTCCACGCTGCAGAAATTACTTTTAGCAGATCTACAGTATCTCGACACAATGCAGAAATAATCAGCTCACATGTGAGAGGATGTAATTAGTGGAATCGAACAGATTGAAATCTGCTTTAACTCTTAATCTGTACGAGAGAAACAATATAAATACAAATGGAAGCAGTAATTACAGCGAGTCCATTCAGTATTAATCAGGCTGTGGGCTGATGGAGCCCAGACATTAAATAAGCAGCAGCTGTAGCATGAACACAGAGCGTCTTAAACATGTACGCCGGCTTTTCTAAAGAGACAACAACTTCACACGACCTGCTTTAATGAGCCACACACTCACACACATATATATATAACTGCTGGGATCAGGCCTCCTCCTCCAGGTTTTAGTGCATTCACGCTCTGTCCTTGTTTGCAGCATGATTGACGTTACACCGATCCAAAGCCGTCATCTTGAGATACAAGCCTGAAGGACATGGTATCCATTTACCTGTCGGTTTTTTGTGCCGGTCTGTGCTAAGGGTCGTGATCTGTGGCTGAATGAATTCATTTTGTGAATAAACTAAAGGCTTTCAGAATAGTATAGAATAGAATAGAAAGCCTTTAATAATAATAATAATAATAAACTTTATTTGTATAGCACCTTTCATACAAAAACAGCCCAAAGTGCTTCACATTGATTAAAAATTCAAATACAATTAATTGTCATTATACACGGTACAATGAGATCTGAAACCCGTCAAAGGGCACAGTGCTTAATAATATATATATATATATATATATATATATATAACACTGCTATAATAAAAACAAGACACATACATACATACATACAACATACGGGGTAGAGGTAGTGGTAGAAATGGTCCAAAAGTCTTTGAAATGTATGTTTTATGTGCAATGACAATACATTTCAATCAATCCAGAGTAACGGAATCACATTCCAGTTACAACTCCTTTACTGATTTTGTAAAAAAAAAAAATAGGTGATGCAAATTTTTAAGAATGATCTAAGGCTGTGTTCAGTTCAACCGTGGCCCAAATATTTATAATAGCGAGGTCACACTAATTTAATTGGTTGCTTCTCGGATTTTTATAGAGAAAAATTGGAGCAACAAGGTGAATTTAAAAAAAAAAAAAAAAATGTATCTTAGATGTACCCGGGATTTAGGGCTTACATGAGATTAGTTTTCATCTTTTCATGACAAAGATTTATGCATTGAATCCCTAAAAAAAAAAAAAATACATTTCGGACGTTCTCCACTGCTTTACACAGATCCTTATAGTTTACACATGCATTTGGTTTATTTGGGAAACATTACATAATCAGTCCTACAACAAACTGCCGACACACCCAGGATGAACCTCATTTATTTTGTAGGATTATTACATAGTTAAAGGGATTTTACCTTGAAGAAATTAGATTGTGTTCAACGGAATATTTAGCCCGATGGATGTTTTGTTTCTGTGCGACTTGTGCATCGAATTTTTAATGATGAAAATCTGATTTCTCAGCTTCTCTGGAAACACAGACTTCTTGTTTGATAGAATAAACGCCCTCAAATGTTTCATGAAAGCGAATTAAATAGTTGCGTCTGCAGGAGTTCCACGGAAATGATCCTCTAGAGCAGATGAAAGAGTGTGAAATTTTGATATTTTCCCTTCATCAAACCTCCCTCACACCAGTTTGAGGGACTTCCAGCTCTAATTGCATCACTTGATGGTGTTATGGCAGACTGCGGCTCCGTTCAGACAGAAAGCCTGTTTATTGGCCGAGAGCAGCAGAGGACATGTTCAGCGCTAATAAACAGACCTTCATCAGTTTCCCTCTAAACACTTGGGCTGTGGAAACCCTGCAGCGCAGCAACGCAGTCTGCTGGATTTGGGCTATAATTGTGTCTGTGGTCTGGTGCTCTGCTGAAGACACGGCGCTGGAACAGAACCGTTCCAGTCTGGGTTCTTAATATTCAGAGAACGGCACCAATGCTCCAAGGGCCCGGCTCTGGAGAAATGCAACCAGCCACGCTACGTTCCTGCCACATCCGTTAATGAGCGCCGTGGCAGGAAATGCGACAAATTCATGTGGCGCCGCAAGAACCCAACACAGATTAGAGGTTAGGCAGAACAGTTGGCCCCAAATGAGCGAGTTTTAATGAACTCTGATGAGAACTTCAAAGTTCTGTGAAGTGTTTGATTGAAATCAGCTTTTTTTTTGGTGTCATTTAGCTTTAATTATCTGTCAGATTATTGTGTTTTAAGTGGTCTGAGCGGATCGGACGCTTCGGCAGCTACTCCTTTCCTGCTGTTTTGGGCTGTTAACCAGGGGTGTCAAACATGCGGCCTGGGGGCCAAAACCGGCCCGCCAAAGGGTCCGATCCAGCCCGTGGGATGAATTAATGAAATACAAAAATTACAGATATTAATCAAATATATCCAAATAGTTTTAGGTCAGACTAATAAAACACTATTATAATAAACTATAAATAATGAAAACCAATTTTTTTCAATCTTTTTTGTGTTAAAAAAGTTAAATTACACAAAAATGTTTACATTTACAGATTAGCCTTTTACAAGAAATGTGAACAAATATGAACAACCAGACATGTCTCAATAGAATTAAGTGTAATTGTACCAATATTCTAGCTGTTATTAAATATTTAGTGTATTTGTAGATCGACTGTGATCTGTACGTTATAATGAACCTGTGAAAATGATAAACTTCTTTTTGTTCATGTTTTTAGAAGATAGTTTGTAGATATAAACATTTTTAAAGATGATAAATAATTTTAAGGTCAATTTAATCTAAAGTGGGTCAGACCAATAAAACACTATCAAAATAAACTATATGTAATGAAAACCACATTTTTTTTGCTCTTTTGTGTAAAAAAAAAAAGTTAAATTGCACAAAAATGTTTACATTTACAGACTAGCATTTTACAAAACATGTGAACAACCTGAACAAATATGAACAACCAGAAATCAATAGAATTAAGTGTAATTGTACCAATATTCTAGCTTAAATCTAGATTAAATAATTAGTGTATTTGTAGATCCACTGTGATCTGTACATTATAATGAACATGTGAAAATGAGGAACTGAGGCCAAATAATGGAATAAATTGTAAAAATTGCACTTTTTATGTTTTTAAAGGATAGTTTACAGATGTAAACATTTTAATAATACAATTTTAATGTTTTTTTTTACACTACAACATAAAAGCAAAAGGAAACTGCTTCAAGTACAAGTGAAAGATGGAATCCAAACAAGGACAAACCAAAACGTAAAGGTGTCTCAGACTTAATATAATGAAGGCTGTCATCACATCAGGTGAACAGTTCCTCTTATTTTACCAGAAACACGTGTAGTCACAAGAAAAGAAAAGTTGACCGTCTTTAAAGTCTATGGTTTTGGAAATCACAACTTAATAATTAAAATAAATAAAATATCATTGTGTTTTTACCACGTTTGAAATGTATTTAAAACTTAACCTCAAGTGCAAAATAACACAATATATGTAAGAAAAATAGTCAAAATGGAAAAGCATCATATGAAAAATTAACTAGGCTGCATGTTTCAGTAGATTTTAAAGAAAGCGTGTGCAGTTGTAAGTTGATGTAATTATTTTCTGTCTGACTTTATGATTCTCTCACATTGGTATGGAAGAACATTGGCCCACTTTTTTGTTGTTGTTTTTAATATCACTGCTTCAGTTTATTGATGTTTGTGGGCATCGGTTTCAGGCAGCTCTCTTCAGGCCCCACCACAGTATTTCAAATGGGTTGAGGTCTCCACTGTAACTGGGCCAATCCAGCAGTGATTCTGTTCTTTTCCAGCCGTTCTGTTGTAGATTTGCCGCTGTGCTTGGGATCCTCGGCCTGTTGCGTGGCCCAGTTTCAGCCACATAAGACAAACGGCCTCACATTAGACTCTGGACACCACTCAACGGCTGCAAGGTGCCTACAAACCAACCCAAACCAAACCCACGACCCGGCCACCGAGGCTGACAGCTGAGGTCTTTATGCAGATGTGCTGGATTTGGTTTTCGCCAAATGGCCCCGGTCATCTGCGCTTTGGACCAGGACGGTGTTGCACAAGTCGAGTTGTTTCCTGAGATGCAACCGCACAAACCAAACCCTGCTTCCATGTTCTTTTTAGAGAGATGCCCGGAATATTTGGTGAAAACCAAGCGTAGCATATCGGCAAAAAACCCCAAAAACAAATCTGATGCCATGTACCCGGACAGATTTGGGTAAAAGAGCATTTGTCATTCCGCTCCTTACACATGGAATATGATGCTAAAAGACTTGAAATGCTTTTAAATCCAGACGAACCCTATGACTTGTTTTTCATCGTTCGACTTGTCCTGTAAATTCCTGTTTGTTGTATTTCATGTTGAAAAAGAGGTTCTTAACCCCAGCCACCTCCTCTGGCTCCTCTCAATGCAAAGGAGCAGCGCTTCTAGAGCCCAGACACCCAGTGGAGAAAGCTCATTTCGGCCGCTTGTATTCACGATCTCATTCTTTCGGTCACTATCCAAAGCTCGTGACCATAGATGAGCTTAGGAACGTAGATCGACCGATATACAGAGAGCGTCGCCTTTCAGTTCCATTCTGCATCAATAATCAGAAAATGAAGAAAACTATGGATGGAACAAATATTATGAACCTTATTGTGGGACTATGTAAGAATTATTTGGTTTAAAAAAAAAAAAAAAAGATGTGACAGTGAACGCGTCCTGAAATAAAACTGAAAATGGTGCAGTTAAATAACATGTGTGACTTTTTTTGGGTTTTGTTTTTTGGCCGAACAGTGAATATGTGATCAGTTGCGGCGGTTGGTCTCTAAAACAAGGGAAGCTCATCTTATGGCTCCATCATAAAACTTGTTGTATTATAGCAAAGCAATTAAAAATAAGAGGAGTGCTTAATTGAGGCTGTTCTGCTTCATCTATCCCATAAAACCACAGCATCACACACTTGCAGGTGTATGACTGGACCCTTTTTCTTATTGTCAGTAATTCATTTATCACACAGCCGCAGTTGTTTGTTTACCTGCTTTACTAGTTCCCTCCTGTTGCCTTCATCAGAAGTGTCACATGATCCAGTTAAGTGTGCAGTTTTAATGTAAATAGAATTTGTATCTTTATTAGAATGCTGCCGATACATTTTCTGAAACATTCGGGGAACTTCAGCCTCCATTGGTGTTTCAACGCAGTCACTTCTGTATGTGACAAAAAGACAAGAGATAGTGTTTCAGTTCATAACAGGGTTTTCAATGTGTGGATAGTGTGCCCCCCCCCCCACCACCACCACCACCACCACCAACAGAGCTTAAAATCAATTGGCAAGTCATGTCAGGTCCAATTAGAAGATGGAGTCGGATGACGTTGCGAATAACACACTCCTCGCACTTGGAAAACCTTTGGTCTATAATAGATTATGGAATGAAATGACACATATTCATTATATTATCAGTTTGTGGTGGGGGTGGAACCTTTCTGTGTGGAGTTTGCATGTTCTCCCTGTGTCTGTGTGGGTTCTCTGCAGGTACTCTGGCTCCTCCCACCATCCAAACACCTTCACCCATAGGTTAATGGGTTCATCTACATCGCCCATAGTTGTGATTGTTTGTCTGTATATGTTCAACCCTGTGATGAACTGGTCACGTGTCTATGGTGAAACCACGCCTTCGCCCTTTAAGTAGCTGAGATAGGCTCTAGCGACCCCGTTTGACCTTGTTTGACCTCGTAGAAATGCCTCAAAGACAAACAGAGGGTTCTACTATCTTACATATAAATAGTCATCTGTTAAACATTAAAAAAGCACATAATTACATGCATTAAAAAAAAAAAAGTGCAGTATTTTTTCTTTGGACGGATGACTGACAGGACAAAACTCCTGTACATGTACTTGGGAAAGTTGTGTGGAGGTCTGCAGTAATTAATGCTTTGTGTTTGAGGGAGTGAGTGTTCGCTGAATTGAGTTGCACTGCAGAGCAACCTACTGAAAGGAAGCGGGGAGGAGAGAGAGGAACAGGGATCAGGAGGGTATTATTGGATTTTCTTTGTTTGGTGGGAGGCAGAGACGTTATTTCCAGGTGGTAGAATGTGTTTTGAAAAGAGAAATGCTGCAGTTGAACGAAGCAGAAGAATCACAGACATGCCTGGTAGAAAAGAGGAATTATTTCCTTTAAACATACGGTACAAAGACTTTCTATAGACAGCGGGGAGGGGAGGGAAATGAGAGGGATTTTAATTGCGAAAGAAACAAATTTAAAAAAAAAAAAAAAAAAAAAAAAAGGAGAGCCAAGGCCAAAATAACAAACTAATTGAACCCAAATAGACATAAAATCAGTGTAAATCTAACCACGAGAGTAAAAAAAAATCAAAGGCACAAACCTGCAGCTGACCTATAAACAGAGGACGAACAGGAGAAAAGGGACGTGCCAATTAAAAACATGGGAACTCTGTCCTGCAAACACTTTGAAGTTTTTTTTTTCATTGTTACAGCCTGAAGGTGAAACATTTAAAAAGGATAAAGAGTCAAAGTTTTTTGTTTTTTTTTATTGTATTACATTACTACTGGTTCCTTCTAACTTCTGTTTCTGTTGAATGAGGATGTTTAAATTACACAGAACCAAACCTTTTAGACCCCTGCGCCCAAAGGAACAAAAGAAAAGACCAGAGCGGAACAACATATTAAACATAAGGACCGGACAGGCCTTATACCGGGCTGTAGAAGCCAACACAACGCTATAAAATACATCCTAATGAAAGAAAAGTGAAAACGGGACGTGATCCATCATAAGGTAACCTGCATGGAGCGGAGCAGAGCGGGGGGCGCTCATCACTGAGGAGGAGATGCCCCCCCACAGGTGCTTGGCCATATAGCACGAGTGACGGCAAAATAATTAAGTTTAAACCTATTAAAAAATATAGTAAAAACTAGGGGTGTGGTCAAAATATTGTCGCAGGCCTCTTCATATCAATACAGAGGCGTCAGTATCGATATTTCACATACAACAAACAATTAGTTTATCAAGTTTTATGAAACGGCATCTGACTTTGCATGTTTTAAGTTTATTAAAGCCATCTTTATTTGTGCACTACAGCCAAGTTCTAATGCAGTGTTTTACATGAACTACAGTGGAACTGTTGCTCTACAGCAAAATAAAAAAATTACATTTGGGTATACATGTGTCTGTTTTATTTAAAATGTAAAAAAAAATAAAAACTGTTAAAAATAATATAAGCCTAAAATATCAGGATGCATATAACGTTGAATACCATGTATCGGGATGCACGTATATGGCGATATATATTGTATCGTCAGGTTTTTGGTAATACTCACCCCTAGTAAAAATACAATAATGGTGTTCAAAGATTTTTTTTTAAAATCACAAACTGACATAAACCCAGTGTTTCCATCCACTGGTACTGATCCAACTCCATGGGTTTTACTGGTGAATCGATGTTGTAGAAGATGATGGCGTTTCCATGGTAACTACGGAGCCTCTGAACGCCTGAATGGTGAAGTGGTTTTCCCAAATCTGACAAATGACAAGTTAAGATTTTAAAGAAATGTTTATTACTCACAAGCATAGTTCCATCAAAGTTGGATGAACAGATTTCCTTTCCTGAACAAACCCGAGGTTGGAAGAAATCACAGACAAAAACCCAGAGAAAAGACAGAAGGAAAAAGCCCCAACAGTCTGACAGTTTTATAGAATGGGATGGATCTGGGCAGTGGACATGACTACATTAGGAAATCTAATCTGTGTCCTGATAGGAAGGCCTCGTTCAGATACTAAGTATGATACACACATATAAACACATGAATACATAATATATGGTATATAATATGGCGTGATAATATACAACAACCACCAAACAAAAGCCATTACCGTGGGTCATATCTGATGAGCATGAAACAAGGAAGAACTGTATTTTACACCAATTATTCACATGTATCGATTGGATTCATGAATTAACGGGTATTAAACTGTTTAGATCAGTAGATGGATCTGGTCACTGGTGAATATTTGTGTCTTCATGGGTTAAGAAATGTAGAGAAAAAAAAAATCTATTTTGGAACTGCCAGATAAGTAGCAGCGGGTCTTTATGGATTAATGTTGTTGTTGGAGTCTGTTTTTATCTCAGGTGTTGTTTTATCAGCCTTCAAACTGCTTATTTGCTTTCATTGCTTGCTTGTTATCTGTGCACTCATACAGTTTAGAATTACATTTTGTGAAGCAAACTGGAACAGGTTTGGAAAAGCACTATATATACAGTATTTTTTTCATTATTCATGTGCCAGACTTAAGTGAACCAACTCGCAGGTGTCATTTGTTCAACTATTTGTGGTTAAACTGTAGCTATAGATGCAAAAGTTTCCAGAATATTCACAGATGTAACTAATGTAAACACTGTGTTTAACAAACTGGTCAAAGAGTCATGAGTCCAAATAAGGGCGCTAAAACTGGGTCAAACCATGGATTTATTTAAAACCTATCTGCCCCCATGTTTTAGATACCCCCTAATCCAAATGGAAAAATAAGTTCTGCTGGTGAAGTTCCATTTTCCCACAGAGTGTCGGCGAGGCAGGTGTGGAAATGAGTGTGTGACGGCACATGAAGTGCTGAGGTACGGCGCTGCCAGCTCAAAGAGCAGCTTACTGTCCCATCGCAGTTGGAGTCCAATCTGACAGATAAGCAGCGCTGTCATCCCGTGTCTCCATGTTTTCACTGCTGCTGTGAAGAAAAAGTGGGATGTCAGGAGTCTGGGAGGCGTCTTAAAAAACTAGGTTGGTGTCAGGAAGTTTCCTGGATGGGAACGGCGCTGGGAGACACAGGAAAGAACTGGAAAACGAACGTGGGCTCCTTCCTGTCCTTATCTGGTAAACATGTGTGCGAAAGTATGGAGCTGGAGCAGGAATATATTTTCTGGGGATTTAAAACAATAACAACAAATGTCACACCGCAAAAAAACAAAAAAGAATATGTGACATAGATAAACTGACTTGAATTTGGAATATTTTTCTGGAAAGATTATTATTATTTAGATATATTTACTTTTTTCTTACTAATCGAACCATTCCTAAGGGATTTATCACCATTTATTATAATATTATTGAAGTTTTTAATTATTTTATGCACTTTTACCTGTAAATACTACTAATCTAGTAGTCATTACAAGAAAAAACCCAATAAACCCAATTTAGTATGAATTCAACCAATAGTTTTGCTGCTGGAGTGTAAACAAAGAAACAAACCGAACCTAAAACCCTTGCTTCTCCTTCAGGGGGCGGGGTAACAAAACTAACCAATGCACTGATATTCATCACAATATTAACTGAATTATGACATTTGTTGTTTTTTATTACAGACCCCTGTTAGAAAATAAGCACCTGAATTTAACGTATCCACATACTTTTGTCCATATGATGTATGTTTTTTCCTGTGTATGTGTATCTGTGTGAAAAAAGCTGGTTCAGTGTTTGAAGAAAAGCTGGACTCACTGGGGTTATGAGGGAGCATCTGAGAAAATCCAGATCATCCTTCTTCATCCCACTCTGACAAACCAGAAAAGCAGCTTCAGTGGGCGACTAACCTCATTAATATGCAGGAATGAGAGGTAGAAGATCCTGCATCCTCCCCAACATTGGACTCAACATAACACCTCGGTTTGATGATTCATAGACTGATGATTATTAATTATTAAGTCTGTTTTTGTTGTGAAGTGAAACTCCCTCTGAGGATCAATAATGTTCATTTGTATCAGTATCTGAACGCGCGTGCACACACACACACACAATGCGAAGAAAACACATTTCTATTCACTGTTCCAAAAATAGTAAATGAAAATGTGATTTATTTTACCAAATAATTAGACTATTTGATTGTATTTTGCTAAATTTGCCACAAGAAACATTTAAATTTGGATCTGTGGAAGAGTCTCTGTCTCAGTTTGAAGTGATTCATCACCATTCATTCTAATAATATCTTACACATTTTCCTATATTTAATTCACTGATCATGTAATGTTCATAAAAGCTCAGAGTAAAAGGTGAGAGTTATTATATCAGAAACAGAGAAAAACGTAGAAAAAGTGAGTTTTTCCAACTACTGAACATAGAAAGTGTGTCCATCCACTGCCATTGATCCAACTTTATTAAGTGTTTAACAAATACTGGTACTAAAATAGTTTTATTGAAAGTACAGAAGTATTCCCCAGGAAATATCATGCTCTGTGTTGTCATAGTGAAGCTTGAGTAGGATGGGTTTTTGGCACCTTTGAGACACCGTATTTTATAATTAGCGCCGCAGAGGATGCATCAACTACAACATGAATAAGCAGTGAAAAGTGTCATTATAAGGCAGATGAAGTGGAAATACAACGTCACCCACAACAGCAAAGAAGTTTAACATAAACTCAGAAATGTTCAGATGAAAGTTGGGGGTTATTGCGCAAAAAAAAACTGACTTCTAAAGCAAAACCTCATTAACTGAACATAAACCTGTTGTCTCCATTCACTGTTTTACTGGTGAATCAATGTTGTAGAAGATGGTGTTGCCATGGTAACTACAGAGCCTCTGAACGTCCAAATGAGTCATATCTGATGGCCGCCAAAAGATGAAGAACTGTATTTGACGCCAATTATTTACACGTATTGGTAGTTCAGTGGTTAATGCCACTGACTTTGGTGCGGAAGAAGATCCCAGGTGATCACTTGGGAAAGGTGCTTTATGCTGTTTATCCCAACGTAGCCACCACATTGTACTGGTTCCAAGCCCGGTTGTGTCGGGAAGGGCATCCAATGTAAAAACCTCAACATGCAAAGGTGATTCGCTGTGGCGATCCCGGAAGGGAAACGCCAAAAGATAGGTATTAAACATAGTTGGTGGTGGCTCATTGGGTGTTTATGGGTTAATAGTCTCTGTGCTCATATTATAAACATATAATAAGGTCAGATAGACGCCGACAAAGAGTTAAAAGTGTCAGAAAAAGTCTGCGGGTGTTTGTAGGACATTCGTTGTAAAAAAAAACAAAAAAACAAACCAAAACTATAAAATCCCCTGACTTTTACCGTAAAAATGCCAGAAATAATATGCACATACATAAATAATAAAACACATACTGCATAGAAAATGCATCGAAAACAAATAACCTGCTCCCGTTGCTGTCAGCTGTCAATCATCATTACAACATTTTGTCGGCGCCCAGCAGGAAAACACACAGAACGACCACCGTCCCCGAATACCCCCACACACACACACACACACACACATCGCCTGAAGCGTTTTCATTCCCCGTCTCCGTCCAGACTGTCCTCTGCCGCAGGTAAACACTGTGAGGCTGATTACTGTTGAGGATCTTAATCATCTGAACATAAACAGGATCTGCACGGCCCACGTGGCTGTAATTAAAAGGCTGCCTCGGAGCCCCGTACCCACAGGCTGTCTGCTGCACCTGTCCCTCATTTGGCTCCTCGTGCCGATCGGGGCCAGCAGATCCCTGACAGGCATACCAAGCAGCTTCTGCACGCGCTCCAATGACGAGGACGGTTTTTTTTTGGAAAGAGTTTGAGGCATAAACTCTGCCACTGTAGCATGCTTCCCACGTCTGGTGGTTTCATTCCATTCTTGGTGTTGAGTAATGAAAAAAAAAAAAAAAAAACTAGCAGAAGTTAAAACGCTTCACACTGCACGTTTCCTCCGACTAATACTGAGCACCTGTTTTTCTTACTTTTGATATAATTCATAACAAAAACTCAATAATATAACCTGTAGCTAGGACAGTGTAAAGACATCACAGCTGATGTTAGGGTAAACAATAGGATCTGGGATGTAAACAATTAATAATTTTGTTGCATCACACAATGTCAACAAAAGCATTCTATTCTTTTCTAATTGTCAATTAACTGTCAATTAAAATTTGCTCAATTATATTACAATTGTCGGTCAATTGACCCTGCGATGAACTGGCGGCTCATCCAGGGTGTACCCCGCCATCCACCCGTAGTTGC
>JAPSES010029411.1:0-12889 GCA_029822895.1 Maxillicosta whitleyi
GTTCCATCATAACATAACGGGGGGGGGGGGTCAAACTCACGTCGGTTCAGGGGCCACATCCAGCCCAATATGACTTGAGCTGGGCCGGATCATTAAAATAATAACATAATAATACAGAAATGATATCAGTTCCACAATTATATGTGTAATTGTTATGTTTTAGCATGAAAAAAGTAAAATTGTATCATTAAAATGTTTACATTCACAAACTATCCTTTAAAATCATGAACAAAAAGAAATGTATTAAGAAAGAAGTGCAATTTTTTACAATCTATGCCATTATTTCATTATAACATAGAGATCACAGTGGATCTACAAATACACAACATATTTAATAACAGGTAGAATATTGTTACAATTACACTGAATTCTCTTGAGACATTTGTGGTTGTTCACATTTTTTGTAAAAGTCTGTAAATGTAAACATTTTTGTGTAATTTAACTTTTTTTTTCTGCCACTAAAACAAAGAAGGGGAAAAAAAATCAGTTTTCATTATTTATAGGTTATTAAGATAGTGTTTTATTGCTCTGACTTATATATATAATTATTTGAACATTTTGACGGGCTGGATCAGACCCTTTGGCGGGCTGGTTTTGGCCCCCGGGCCACATGTTTGACACCCCTGCATCATAACTTAAGAACCTTTAGAAGATTCACTTTTCTTTTCACTACACATAAGTGTTACCCCTAATTTTTTCATGTCACCCAGACTTTGCTTGTCCGACACATTCACCTTATTAATTGGTTTTGATTAATTATGTCGATTAACGGCACTTGAAGATAGTTTGCTGATTATAATAATGGCATCATCTTCCAATTATTCACATGGCGCACAATCAAAAAATTCACACAGAGACCTGCAGATATGGCAGACTTATCGGGGCAGCTGCTGTGGAGCACTGATAGCGCTCTGTTTTTTTTTAATTAAACTAAGTGCACTGCAGACAGAGCACAGGATAGATCTACTCAGACAAACAGAGAAAATATAAACCTACTGTTCACTTAAGTTCAGCAGTTTAGTGACTTTATTTTCCTTATTCAGTTGTATTTATTAAAACTGTGGCCCATTATATGTAAAAATAAATAAAATAAAAGCATTGATTGACTGTTACATGTTGCTGCTCATCATAATAGAAGACAAGGAGGTAATTGTCCGTGGCTGTTTGGCGTTAACAATGTCATTTCTACCTAGTCTATTTGTCTATTTATAGCCAACTGGGTTTATATATATGGTAGATTGTATTTGCATCTGCGTGTCCAACTGCATTATATTCATCTGAGTTTTATATAAGATACTATTGTATGATATTTGCATCCTAGTGCAAACTCTAACACGTGGTTAGCTTTGTAAAAATAGGTTATATTTCATCCCAAACTGCGATGTTTTTATCAAAACTCTAAACCGTACTAAGCAGTTTGTTGCCTAAATTGATAAAACACTGACTGAAAACATTGGTTTGCAGCATTGGTTCTAGTAATGAATAGCAGTGTTGAGTCATTAAAGACACACGTTTATATCATTAAACATGATTTTGTGCATGTGTTTGAGTGTAAGTAGGCATAAACTATTGTAGAGTTTAAAAGAAAATAAATATAAAATACCTAAAAGTCATTAATTAATTAATAATATACAGAAAAAACATAAAATGGAGAAGTTACACGAGCCAACATGGAACAAAATAAACAATCTATATAGTCTATGAGCAAATACCGTAATTTCCGGACTATAAGCCGCGACTTTTGTCACATGCTTTCAACCCTTCGGCTTATGCAATGATACGGCTAATTTATCTTTTTTTTTCTAACGGCGCTCGAGCAGAAAAGGTAAGAGTGGGCACATGCGGCTTATAGACAGGTGCGGCTTATGTATGTACAAAATGTTTTTTCCTTTAAAAATGTACTGGGTGATGCTTATAATCAGGTGCGTTCTATAGTCTGGAAATTACGGTATACAATCTGTGTTCTTAAATAGCAGTCACAAAGTTTACATTGGCTATCCCCCATGATTATTTTTTGCTGCTCTGAGATCCATTTTCCTGATTGAAAGCTATTTTATTTAACAATATCTAAACATCTTATGTCTAGAAATCCATTCATATAGGAAAACAGCAACAGGAGGATGTGAAAGTAATCTCAAACAGTGAAAGAATGTTTCCCTTGTAAGAAAAATAAGTTGTTATAAATGTCTTTTTAAGGGAAACTCCACAGTTTGATGGTCATGGGGGAGTACTACACAAACTATGGGCATAGCTGGATGAATTCCTTTGTATTTCGGGTTAAAAGCCTGGGAAGATAACCTATAATAAACTATATTTGTGTCGACTGGGTTATGTTGACTTAGGCTCCATCTGGGGACATAAGGTTTGATGGATGTGTATGTTTACTAGATAGAAGCTGCAAGAACTCGTTTTTTTAATCTGTTTTATGATTATTTTGATATGCAGTACAGAAACATCATCAAAAATTCTTCTCAATTTATTATCCCTCAGTGAAATATTTGAAAACATTTTCTCCCAGCAGCCTCTGCAGTGCTGTGTGTTGCATAAACTCTTGACCTATGCATACAGTAGTCTCTTAATCCTTATATTTTTCTTAACCATAGTTTTCTGGTTATATATATGCTTTAAAATAACAGCAATAAAGTGTAATAGCATCACCTTTAATGTGCAGAGACAGCAACAGTAGAATCTGCAGTTTGATGAGGTTTTTTTGTTTTGTAAATTTAATTTTTTTATGTTTTTAATGAGTCTTATATCCTATTCATGACGTTGCCCCAATGGAGCCTCAAACATATGGCTTTATTCTGACGGTCCTTTTTTGGATGCTCTATGCCAGGGGTGTCAAACATGCGGCCCGGGGGCCAAAACCGGCCCGCCGAAGGGTCCAATCTGAATTAGTGAAATACAAAAATTACAATGAAGATATGAACAATCAAAAATGTGAAAATAATTTTAGGTCAGACCAATAAAACACTATCATAATAACCTATAAATAATAATAATAATAAAAACATTTTCCCCTCTTTGTTTTAGTGTAAAAAAAAAAAAAAAAAAAGTTAAATTACACAAAAATGTTTACATTTACAGACTAGTCTCTAAAAAAATTGTGAACAATCTGATAAAATTATATGACAAATATGAACAACCAGAAATGTTTCAAGAGAACTAAATGTATTTATACCAATATTCTACCTGTTATTAAATATTTTGTGTGTTTGTGAATCCACTGATCTGTACGTTTATAATGAACATGTGAAAATGAGGAACTGAAAAATAAAATGCACTTTTTTCTCAATAAATTTATTTTTCTTCGTGTTTTTAAAGGATAGTTTGTAGATATAAACATTTTATTAATACAATTTTTACTTTTTTCATGCTAAAACATAGTAATTACATTTATAATTGTGGTACTGGTATCATTTATATATTATTATGTTATTATTTTAATGATCCGGCCCACTTCAGGTCATAATGGGCTGGATGTGGCCCCTGAACCAACATGAGTTTGACCCCCCCCCTCCCTGCTCTATGCGGTGCGTGGAGTGGCAGCGAGGAGGGCTTCTTACCGATGATGATAAGGAAGGCAGGCATCATGTGAGCTCCCAGTAAATCCTGGGTTATATTTAGTGGTTCATGTGTTTAGTGTCAGCCCATAGCACATAGCATGACTGTTGGTTTAAGAGGCCACACGCTGTTTGCATGCTAAAACCAAAATAACAAATTGCCATTTGGCAGGCTATGCATCAAAGCAGTGTAAATGGAGCAGAGGCAGAGCTGCGTCCTGACATTAACGCCGCAGCCGCCGTTACTGTTGTGTAACATGCGTGTCTCCTCATGACTGGAATAGTCATCTCTCTGTGGCTCTTTAAGCCCCAGGTGGAGTTTAGCTTCGAAGAGGAGGAGCTGCAGCCTCTGTCCTTCCTGCGGTGGATCCATGTTTCCTCTTACCTTTGACCTTCAGAAAGAAGTTTTAGGAGGTTTTATCAAATCAAATCTGCACTAATAACATGTTTTTGATCAGGGAGGACAAATTAGTTTTTAGTTCAGTTCCACATTCAGCCAAATCTGATCTGAAGTGGGTCGAAACCAGTAAAATAATAACATAATAGTATATAAATAATATCAACTTCAAACTTTCCCTTATGTTTTAGAGTGGAAAAAAGTAAAATTATATCACAAAAATGTTTACATGTACAAGTTATCCTTCAAAATAACGTGAGTAACAGGAATGAACTGAAATTTCTTAAGAAAAATAAGTGTAATTTTAACAATATCACGTCTCAGTTTATTACTTAAACATGTACATTATGACTTACAGATCACAGTGGATCTACAAATACAGAAAATATTTAATAACAGGCAGAATATTGGTAAACCCACACTTCAGACATTTGAAATGTTCATATCTGTTCAGGTTATTTGCATTTTTTTGAGTAAATACAGTAAAATGACATGAAAATCTTTACATTCACAAATTGAGAAAAATTGAGTTGTTAGTATTTATAGGTTATTATGATAGATGTGGAATCTGACATGAAATGTTTAATATCTTTAGTGTCATTTTTGCATTTCACAAATTCATCCCATGGACCAGAATGGACTTTTTGGCAGGCTGGATTTGTTTGACACCTGTATTTTTTTATGTATTTATTTTTTTTAAATACTATGGATATTAGCAGAAGTTAGTGCTGAAAGTCACCTGTAGCTGCTTGAAGGAAAACTCAGACACTCACTCAGACAATAATTGTATCATGTATTATTAATTACATGGAATGTGATGATCAATTAAACAATTTATTTATTATAATATTTATTATTTTGGCATAGATACATACTCTGAGTTTTCAGATTTCCAAATAAAGTTAAGAATAGTTACTACTTATATGCATTATATGTTTTAGATGTCAACGTTTTTGAGAGGTGAAGTAGAGCTGATATGGATCAATAAATCATTCAACCTCATGTTATTTTCCAAATGTATTGATTGACCTTTTGAAACCTAAACTATGACCTCACAGTCCCTGGTCTTATGATCTAATAAGTCAAAAACAGCTAAGAAATGTAGATCAAGCACAGCTAACAGCTGATAATATTGCATTATGTGTTTTCAGTGACACTTTTATTGAGCGCTGAGGTGTGTGTGTGTGTGTGGGGGGGGGGGGGGTATTAACCACATTAAACCTAAAGTTATTTTATAAGGATGCTGACCTTTCAGACCTACAGTTGTGCATGAAATTATTCAACCCCCACTGGAATTAAGTGACGTCAATTTTGATCATTTTAGTCATGTTATTTACCATTAAATCAAAGAAGCACTTGAAAATTTTACAAATATAACACAGCATTTATACCAAAATAACCACAAATGTCTTTTCTGTGCCCATATCATTGTAAGTTTTATTCAACCCCCAAGTGAAATTGATTTTTAGTACTTTGTACAACATCCTTTTCTAGTTATTACAGCTTCCAAATGTGAAGCAATATCCAATACATAATAATAATTGTGTCAATGAAGAAATCACAAAAAAGCCATTTAATAATAATTTAAAACAATTGATGTCATTTTAGTTGCATTTGGTTCTTTAACAACTCCTCGTAAGATTTCATTATGAACACAATTACAAACATACACTGAGTTCCCTAAAACCCTTTACAGCATTATGGGTTGAATAATTTCGTGCACAACTGTAAATTCTGAACTCTTATTTTCTGCTTTTACAATCCATTCAGTGGATTTTTACAGGTGTCAATCACAGTATTGGCTCATTATAGGGCAGTCCAACACAAACGCACTGCAACAAAAACAACTACAGTAATCAAATGTAATTGTTACGGTGCTACAGAAGTGTTAATTCAGTTTTACATGTTGTTGTGCCTGGTTTCTGTCTATTATAGTGTTGGGAAGTAAACCAGGTTTATAGAGAATAAATAGCATTGCTTTAAAAAAAAAAAAATCAATATATGCTAGAATGAATTACAATTGCACAAACTCATTAAACCCAGTTCTCTAAAGGGTTTAATTATCGCAGACCAGTCGTTGTAATTAGAAGTATATATTACTTTTGCATCCAGATCACTGTGTTAGTTTGCCTGGTTGGACTCTAACCCTCTAACCACATGCGAGAAGAAAAGAAACAGTCTGTGCGTCATAGTGACTGTCCTCCCTTCCTCTTTTCTTCTGTGGAAATTTTCATGTATTGAAACTCTATTTCTTCCCCAGTTCTTGCAGTTCAAAGTTCAGAGTGTTCAGTTACCATGAATACTGAACTGCCTGACTGACCCACTCCCCATAGAAAAAGATTGAAAGTCCGAAAGTCAGACCTTTATTTCCATTGAAGTGAGGTATAGAGCTGCTGAAAACACAAGACTGCTTCAGCTTTAGTCACATTTCAGATCTGACCCTCTTTGAAACCTTCTAGAATGTGATTTAAGAGAAAGACGGATGTTTTTTGTGCCAGAAGTTGATAACAAGACGCATAAATAAAATAAAAACGTATAGAAACAAATTTTTTTTGCATTATTTAAGTTCCCCGCTGAACTTCCTCTTTATTTTAACCTTTCTTAAGTGATTTATCCCCATTTATTATGTTATTATCCTCTGTTTTTTTACGTCTTTTCAGTTCAAATTGTGTATTTTCCCGTATTCGATTCACTCATCTTATATATGTTCATAAAAGCTCAAAGTTAATTCAATGGATGTATTATCAAAACAATGAAAACTGAAGCAAAAAGTGACTTCTATCATAAACTGAACATAAACCCAGTGTTTCCATTCACCAACTCCATGGGTTTTACTGGTGAATCAATGCTGTAGAAGATGACGGTGTTTCCACGGTAACTTCAGAGTTTCCGAACGTCCAAATGGGGCAAATCTGATGAGCGTGAAAAGATGAAAAACTGCAATTTACACCAATTATTTACACGTGTTATTAAGATTAATGGATGATCACCAGGTATAAACAGTTTTAATCAGTAAATTGTTTTGGTCAGTGGTGGTTGTTTAGGTCCGAAATAAATAGATATTGTTCATTTTACTCCAACACGTACTTATAAATAGTAAAAGCGGCAGTCTTTTAATTTTTTCCAGTTATACATAGTCACACATGTGTCTGTGTAGCTCAGTTAGCAGAACATGACAAAACAATCCCACTGAAGATTTCATTTATAACACGTGCAACATCAGAACTTTAAGCTTCGCTGTGATGTTTTTATTTGTTTATTGGCTCATCTGTCAGCCAGGTTACACACAAAAGACTGAACTGAATGTCATAAAATGTGGTAGAAGGGGAATAAAGTGGACATGGATGAAACCGTTTGACCAAGACATATAAAAATGGGTGTGACATACAGTAACCGATTGAACCGTACGACTCCAACAGGACTTCTGGTGGTTTATAGTTCCTGTTCTATTTAGGCTGTGTGTTATATTTGATTAAAAAAAACATAGAAAACAATATAACTTGAACCATATCAGACTTTATTATTTATTTATTATTATTATGCTTATTATACTTATTATTATTATTATGTAAGACAATAGGAATTTACAGACTGGCCAAGGTTACTTTCCACTTCAGGAGTTATCCTTAGTGTTATATATTTTTTTCTTCTGTTTTAAACACTACATGTCTCCAAATAAAAGAAGAAAAATAATCAAATGCAATAAATCATGTATGGTATGGTTATTTTAAACAATTTCTCCACTGAATATGTAGGACAAATACTGTTACTGTGACATAAAAGGACATTTTCTATGATGGATGAGTTTGTTTGACCCCATGGCCTACACATACTCTGAGCTATAAACTATGTACATTTGAGCTATAGTAATGGCAGATTGTTTCGGGTGATGATTTAGTCCTGATTTTGTTCATTCTAAGAAAAAGAGTGCAATTTAAGTAAGATTTATACAAGCTAAAAAAACAGTTGGGAAAAGAAAAAAACGTTGAAAGATCCTGTGCTTTATTGGACTGAATAAACAAATACAAGTTCATGTTGTAGCTTGATAACCGCAGCTGCACCAAGGAAAGTGAGTAGTGTGATATAAAATGATCATCACATCATCACATCAATTATCATCGGTGTTTTAGTGCCCAACCCTGCGCATTAGTAGAGTGTTTGATAGACTGGTTGTGTTTGTGTTTGTTAGGCTGTGACACGCAGGCACTGAGTCAGTTAGTGTTACACAATCGACTTACGGTAGAGCAAAGTAAACCAGATTAATCTGCCTGGACCAAACGCTGCCCGACTGCCTTCCTCACTTTTAGCTTTTCACATAGATTCACACTCATTTCTTTTCATTTTGTTTCTGTAAACAAAACAAAAAAACATGGCATTGAAAACCTTTTTTCGTTCCTGCTGTTACCAAATCCTTATTTTTGTCTGTGTTTGATATAAATGCACTACAGATCTTTTTTAATTCTAGTTCTTGTCTTCCAGTTCAATTTAAAGGCCTTTTCAGCTTTAATTCGGATCACCATCAATATAACACTAAACACTGTAATGATTTGACAGTAATCCAAACTAAAGAATCACCATAATGTTTAGATTCCCCGATATCTGGAACACTTTAGACCAGAGTTTATAAATTAATTAATCTTACTTCAACTTCAAGAGCACATTAAAAAGGCACCTTATAAACAACCCAACATTCAACTAGCTTCATTCTCTGTTAGATCTGTTAGACTTTTTATGTTACTTTAGTTCCATATTTCCTTGTTTTGAATCATTTAGTTTCTTTGTCAAATAGTTTCCTTTGTGTTACCTTAGTTGCTATTGTTTTGTTTTTAATCGTTTGTTACTTATTTATGATTTGTTATCATTTCTTTGTCATTTGCCTTGCTTGTCATTTCAAGTATTTCAGTTATATTGTAATTATTATTTGTTAGACTTTAAGGAGGAGGGTCTGTATAAGCCTAATAGCCTCCTCCCTTCTCCAGCACAGTGTTTTTTTGGTTTTTTTTTTAATTTTCACTTTCGTACTTAAATAAATAAATTTAAATAATATGCAAGAGAATTCTCGTTATAATAGTGTAAACTCCTGACCTTACCATGTGGATGCTTGTCATGATTTAGTGCTTTATAAATACAACTGAATTGAAGTATGTCTCTTTATAGCCTCTGTGCTGTTGTATGTGAAATGCCGGGGTACTTCAGTCCATGCGTCTACCTCACAATGACCTTGGTTTAAAGTTGGTCACAGATCAGAGCTGGACTCCAGAGCCACATTCAGCTGGTTCAGTTGCCCCATCAGATGACAAAGCACCATCTGACGTTCAGCAAAGAGGAACTTACTTGCATTGTTTACTTATACAGATATTACAATGCACAGTCAGCACTTCCACTTCCACTGAAGTTACAGTACACCGCATTTATGCCAATGTCATTGATGACTGTAGAAAGGATTATTTGACAGATTGAGGAATGCAAAAACGGTTACTGTTGAAGTGGCCATTCATCAGTTTCCCACTGTTGACGAAGCTATCTTTTAAAATAAGGGAAATGCGCAAATATTATTAAGGCTGTCGTGCTTTAAACGGGCACAATAGTAGGGGGGACGTTGTGTCTCAGAACACACTTACAACGACTAAAAACCACCAATGAATCAATACTTTAATCACTCACTGAATTAAGCATAAAACTGATTGTTTACGCACGTTTATATTATTATTTTTATTATTATTAAGTTTTCTTCAGTTGCTCAAAATAACGCCGTCTTCTAATCTTCACCTGCTGCATCAGCTGATAGTTTACATTACAGCTGTGTTAGCTTAGCTCTGCTTTTAGACACAAAACATCCACAGTAAAACCAATATTCACCTCAGTTTTCGGTACAGTTTGCGTCGTCAATAGATGAACTAATCCAACAAACAAGGTCAGAACTGTCACAGTTTAGTCTGAACTGTGGATCAATAAATGACAACTGAGCAAACATAATAGAATCCCACAAAAGGATCATTATGAAACGCTGCATTTCAGTCTCAAACTCCATTATTTTTATTTACAGCTGTGTGCTTCTATTTTTTTTTTTTTTTTCACGATATCACTTTCTTTGTCTCTAAAAGTTGTTTCTCATCCCATTTGGTTGCTTTCTGCATTTTGTGATGCTTTGGTCAAAGGCCGCGTGGTGTTTTTTTTTTCCACCATGGGAAACTGGTCGAGTGACTCACTACTCGCTCCTGTGGTCACTAAATCCCAAAGACCATCGGGGTAAATAAATTCAGTTCATATGTCCTCAATCCAATACATTTGCATCTTTTTTGTGAACACTCTAATGATAATTTTAGGTAATTAAAAAAAAAATTAGAATTTCTACTTGCATATAATTCTTTTAATATTATTTGGAATTCTAAAATGATGATTAATTACTCATATGAAGTTTGATCCTAACTCACTCTGATCATGACCTTTATGTTTTATGGAAGTAAACAAGGATCTGTGCCATTAAAAAAAAAACAAAAAAATCAATAATTTCAGTTTCAGCTTCCTTGGAAGAGTTATAAATATTAATGTCAGAGCACTTTTTTCCCTTTCGCCTTTCTAAGTGGTCAGCGTGTCAGACTTTTCCTGGCTGCAGCTCAAGGGTCAATGAGTCGTCTCCTTGTCTCCTGCTGCTTCTGTGTCCTCACAAGACTCTTCTTCTTGTCTCGCCATAAACATCTACCTCCTTCAGCTATAATTAAAACCAGCAGGGTGTGACTGGACACAGAGCATGCAGTGACAATTTAACAGCCGGTGGCCTCACGTGGAATTTAGAGGATGAAGAGCTTTGGAGTTTTAAAGGCAGAGTTGATTCATTAGTGTCTCTGTTTGTCTTTCTTTCCAGGGATCTAAAGCTGGACAATGTTCTGCTCGACAAAGATGGCCACTGTAAACTGGCAGATTTTGGAATGTGCAAGGAGGGTATATTTGAAGGTTCAGCCACAGGAACGTTCTGTGGAACCCCGGATTATATTGCCCCAGAGGTCAGCTTATATCTTCTTCTACCAACATCATGGTTACATTTGCAGTTTAACCCTTTAACAACAGTGGTCTCACCGGCGCTACATTTTATACTTTACAGAGGAGGGGTCAAACTCATTTTAATTCAGCTCCACATTCAGCCAGATTTGATCTGAAGTGAAATAATAACATAATAATATATAAATAATGTCAACTCCAAACTTTTCTCTATACTTTAGAGTGAAAAAAGTAAAATTCTGTTATGAAAATGTTTACGTCTACAAACTATGCTTTAAAACAATGTGAATAATATGGACAAACTGAAAAAACAAGTGTAATTTTAACAATATTCTGCTTCAATTTGTCATTTTCACATGTACTTTATAACTTACAGATCACAGTGGATCTACAAATACACAAAACATTCAATAACAGATAATAATATTGTTAAAATTGCACTGAAGACATTTCAGGTTGTTCATATTCATTCACATTATTCACATGTTTTGCAAAATTGTACTTTGTTTCGGTGTAAATACATGAAAATGTTTACAGAGTTGTGAGTATTTATTAGATATTATGGTAGTATTTTACCAATTTGTTGAAATTGAATTGTTCTCTCTATGGCCCCTGAACTAAAATGATTGTTAATATCTTAGTTTAACTTTAGCATTTCACAAAGTCATCATAAGGGTCAGACTGGTCCCTTTGGCGGGCCGGATTTGGCCCCCAGGCCGCTTGCTAACCCCTCCCTCAAACAACCAGTGACCGATCTGATGTTAGTAACATGGGATGCCATGGTACGGACTTTTCCATAAGGGTAAATGCAGAATCATCCGGCGTTCACCTAGAGCAGTGTTTCCCAACCTTTTTTGCACCACGGCACATATTTGACATTAGAAAAATCACAAGGCACACCACACACCAAACATGTCATAAAAATTACATTCATTGAATGGAAACATAAACCTCAGAGGGGTGCACCAGCGACCCCTCAGACTGAGCCCTGTTGTGTATTGTTGTATATTATGGGATGCATTTCCCTCCTGCCCCAATCTGGGGTTCATGGGTAACTCACTAATCCATGCATCAGTACTGAGGGGGCTTTATCAACAGAACCACCACATCAGAACCAGTTCACTTTTATTTTTATGATCAAACAGAAGCAGCAGACTGTTGTTACAGACTGGATCATCGGTGTGTGTGCAGTTTATGGATCTGGATCATACTGTGGGCTTCAGAACCACACTGTGAGCTTACAGAACCAACCAGGTGAAATTGGATCATTTTCCATGGCACACCTGATGACTTCTCACAGCACACTAATGTGCCGCAGGACACTGTTTGGGAAACACTGGCTTAGAGCAGATGCTTTTTTCTCAAACCAAAAATGCAAGAGAAAACATGTAGGAAATGAATTAAACAGCATGGAAGACATCAACTGTTAACAAAGCAAGCAAACTTACTCAATACTAACTTACTGTGAATTTTGAGATGGATGCTTACTGAATATGACCTCATGTAAATTGAAAGAAACCACTGATGTATCATCCACATATCAGTAATGACTATTGGCAAATAAAACGCTATTGCACCAATGATAGTAATTCACTCATATTCATGGTTGTTTCATGAATTAATATTATTTTGTATGATGAGAGACAGTTATTTTTTAACAGATTTTTTTTAAATCCAGATTTTGTTGCAATTTATTCCTAATTTTGTGTCAAAGAAATTACAAAGACAAAATAATAGTTACTGTATTTTCCCGAGTATAAGTTGCTCTGGAGCATAAATTGCACCAGCCATAAAATGCATAATAAAGAGGTTGCACTGGAGTATAAGTCGCATTTTTTGGGGAAAATTATTTGATAAAATCCAACACCAAGAACAGACATGTCATGTTGAAAGTCAATTCTAAATAAAAAATAGAATAGAGAACAACAGG
>JAPSES010029422.1:0-12889 GCA_029822895.1 Maxillicosta whitleyi
ATTAAAGGCTGTGCTGGTGGACCCTCCAAACACAGAACCAGAATTATTCTAGCCCACAGACACAGTGGGGTCATGTTCATCACAAAAACCGTGGACAGAAGCTTTGTACAGCTGCTTCAGTCAGACCGGTCCCAGCTCCTTGCAGATGGAACCTTGTCCCTGTTTACTGTTGAATGTTTAACTGATCCTGTTTTAGCTGTTTATTAATACATGATGTTTTACATATCTCTTTTATTGTGTTGCCCCTTTGTTTACATTTTACATCCTGCTGTTGTGATCTTTTTAGTATGTCTGTAAAGTACTTTGTAAACACAGTTTTTAAAGGTTCTGTTTGTATGTATGTATACAAAGTTATTATAACTGTATGTTCATATCTGTTAGCTTATAAACTAGTAATTCAGATACATCCATTACTTCAGTGTTATTTTGATGACTGAATTTGTTCAAGTCTAACTTAGTTTTAGATCACAAGTGTCAAACATTCCCCCACACGTCATTTTAAAAAATCAAATCTTCATTCAATGAGTATACAGTGGAAACAACAACAATTATTCTAATACAATGTCTAAATCTGAATAAATATTTATGGTTTTTAGAGCCTTTTTGTTCCACATTTGTCCCCAAACATCCCCAGTTGTGACTTGGTGCATCTTCCATGGTTCGGCCTGTCAATCGTCACACTTTTTCATCCAAATTCTTCAATGTTTATACAATCTAAACAAATGGTGAATAACAATGCTTTTAACGGAAGCACATTGCATTCATATAAAAAAAAAAAAAATCTTTTTTGTGATATATATAATTGTGACTAGATATAATTAAATGCTAATTATTTGAAAGGGTTTTGTAAACCAGTCCAAACTGGTTCGTTTCAGTCCCGGTTCAATGATCCAGTGGGACCTAATGTAGACTGAAGCTCCTTACCTGTTCCTCTCATCCTTCAGATTCTTTAAATGGGCTGTTAATGAATCTGATTTTGTGCTTCACCTGCTCCTTGTGTTGAATGGAGGTGATGACGCTAGCTAGCCTGTATAGCCTCCATTGTGTGACTATGTGCTAGCTAACGGCTTTGTAATGTTGATTTTCAGCCGATGATTTATTTTGTTTGTATATTGAAAACTCCTGACCTGAATCCCGATTGAATCCGTGCATGTTTACATGACTGCCGTTTCTATGTGGAACATAATTATTCATACATTATTTTATCAGTTAGCATAAATGCTACAGGGAACGTCATGCTACGTAATTACGTTCGTTTTTTCTGCAATGATGAGTCCTTTCGGCTTTTCCCTTCCGGGGTCACCACAACGAATCACCTTCACATGTTGATTTGGCAGAGGTTTTTACTTCGGTGCCCTTCCTGAAACAACTTGGCTTGGAACACAATGGAGCTTGTGGAACTTGAAGGTACAACCGGGAAATGTTGAACAATGTTGGAATATGTTGGACGCCAGAGCCAATAGCGTTGCGCCTCTCCAATATTCTCAGCCAATCACTGTGACCCATTTTCCCCTCAAGTGTCAAGTCCCACATTTCCATTATATATAGTGATTGTTTATCAACATCTGAAACATGCAGGTTAGTAGCTCTAGAGGACCAGGGTTGATGACCCTTGTTCTATATGTTCTAGGTACCACGTATATATGGTATATGTTCTATATGTTCTAGGTACCCTGCATTCTGTATATGTATAGTATGTGATTGCACAACTCATGTGAGATGATCATGTTCTTATTTCGCTTAAAACATAATGCCAAAACCAAAAGAAAAATTACATAAGTCAATATCAGACTGAGTGCATGTTTCTGGTCTGAGGAGGTTTTCCATCACAGGGGTCTGTCCTGCAGAGGAGGGAACCAGACCAGCTCCCAGACGGAACAAGTGGTATGAGTTGTACCAAAGGGTATGTGTTTGTACTGTTTACTAGATGAACTGTATCTACTGTTACAGTAACTGTTGTTACCATCTGTGAATGGATAAACATAAGGTCATTCATACATGTACTCTTCTAGACAGACACCGGGGCACAGGTCTGTATTTGGCCTAATTGTGACCTGCACATGTGTCTGTACATAAACTAATTAATGATATACCAGGTCTAGCCCAGGGACCCACAGGGCAGAGGACTGCAGCAGCACTGACCTCTGGGTGTTCTGGCACTGCAGGGCGAAATTATGTTTTTCAACTGTGTTTATTTTATTTTTCTTATGTGAACATCATACCTTGACGTATGTTCCCCAGCCTCCTGCGCAGCACCTGGGTCTCAAACCAGCCATCTTCCGCACCAAAGTCAGTGGCGTTAACCACTGAGCTACCCAGCCTACTTGCTTATACACCCGACTGACAAACATATGGTGCGTATGATGGCAAGTTTGAGACTCAGGCAGACCCTTGGGAAAGGTCCTCTGTGCTACATTTCCCCCGCAGTGACAATGACCCATTGACCCATGCAGGCGGAGGCTCAGCTAAATTGCAGCCGCCATTGAACACATACCCTATCAGGCATCCACACTCATCTGTGTGTCAGTGTTGTGTGATCGCCCAGGCAGGCACACAACATACTCTGTGTTTCCAAGACTTCTGGACACTAAAAGGCTGGTAAGTATTTGAATCCTGATCTCTGAGCACAATTCATGACTATAAGCTTAGCATGTTATTGTTAGATATACGTTCAACCAAAAATGCTTTATTTCTGTATTGCTGCAGATAAATCCAGATTTGAGCCTCCTCTTTGGACCTGCCACAGCTGCCAAATTGCTTGAGAGGTGGCATACATCCAATAAAGAAAAGCAGAGAACCTTCCAACTACCCCAGTGCTCCAAGTTTGCTGACATCTGCCAGGATCAGGCTCAGGATCCTCCAGACATAAGAACACTGAAATACTTAAAACAGATGCAGACCTGATGGGAACAGTTTACACTCCATTATTTAACTCATGTTTTTGACTGAACTGTTTAAATCCTGTGTTATATGTTGTACCTTAAAACAAAAACAAAATAAAACACCACAGCAAAAATGGTATTTGATGATTTTTATTGCATTCAAATCATCTCTCTGTAAGGAAATCCAAGCTCATTTATCAAAATACTGTTTCCTAATAAATACGTTGAATTATTAACCTCTACTGTCAAAGTAGCGTTGGATTATTCACATTAAAATCCAGATTTAATGATAATAATCATGTCTTACTCAAACTAAAAAGCATCTAAATTGAAGTATATTAATGATGCCACTACTAATCAACTAAATTAACAGTGAAAACAAAACAGATTAAATACATTACAGTGTCGTGGTGAGTAAATACACACATAATATGACTATTCAACAGAAATACACTCTATAGATCACCCACAAAGTTGAACTTTATCGAATTTTATCATGCAAATTAAAATAAAAACATCACTAAATCCTGAGGTGATGTTTCAGATGTCGTTTCGTGTTTGGGTTGAGTCTTCAGGCTCTCACCACAAGCAGCTGTTTTCACACTAAAAGATTATGACGTCAGATATATGAGGATACAAATCAACAGGTAGAAGAATGAACTGTTGACTAAGGGGATGGTGGAGACCAAAACAGAGTTGGAAAGAGACTGAGATACAGATACGACGATATGGAGTTGAAAGTCCAGAAGATAATCACAAAAATGCTACGTAATGATAATGATTCAGGTCTAAGAACAAGCTGTCACTTTTCTCAAAAAACCCCCAAAACAAACTAACTGCGAACTAACAAACCAAATCAGATTTGTCTTACATTCGTAGTACTTCCTATCAGTCATTAGGGGCAGCTCACAGTCCAACTATTAAACATCTGATCCGTGTTTATGAATCACACAGACTCCATGGAAAGAGGTTTAACTAGTGCACATCCATCACTCATCACCATGGAAACAGAAGGAGACTCATCTGCATCCATGACCCATTTGACATTACTTCCGTCACCTCCTTCATCACATACATGATCCTCCTGTCATACATCACCTCCTCATTATCACACAAACTCATCTAAAACCTGAACAAACACTGAATTAGTCACAGTGTCAACCCTAGTGTTTGAATAAACCAAGTACGAGTTCAAAGAATCCTGTGTTTTATCAAGTACAGTTTTGCCATAACTAATGGAATAAAATAAATAAAATAATAAGTCAAAGAAACATTTAAGTACTAAACACAGCAATACAACTTCACTTTGTACTTTTCGACCTCAGTCATAATAAATTAAATTCTCATAAATGTGCATCTCCAGTGTTACAGTCGTTTCTATTTGGCAGATGTGGAACATGTGGATTTAAAGGACTATGAGGAAGAGCAGCCACAGCAGGAAACACAGAGTCCCGAACCAGGTGTTCCAGTCCGACACCAGGACCTCGAACGCATCGTCCACCAGCCCCCTGTCGTCAGCCTTATCTGTGGCCGACGCCCAGGCCCCGCCCGGCGCCCCGTCTGGTGGCTCCGCCCCCTCGACACCATTGGTAAACCTGGAGCGACAGCACACAGCCTCACTCTGAACAACTTCACCCACAAAGACTCACACAGAGAACTACAGAGGTCCCTGAACGCATCAGCAGACAACCAGCCCAACAACCACGGACCCACCATACACAACAACTGTTAATACAGATTCACACTCATATGTTAACGATGTTAATCACAAAAATGAGGATTAGACAGGAGGCAAACGACCCAATGACACCATGAATGATCTGTAACATCTACACACAGTAAAATATGGAAGTGATAGGATTTACCCTCAGACTTTAGTGATCGATTAAAGCTCATTAAAGACTTACCTGTTTGTTATAGGTTTGATTCAAGTCTTTATGACACTGACGAAACTGAGATTTAGGTTTATTCACCTTTAAGTCAGTGTTTTTTTTAGTTCAACATCTGAAATAGCACACCATTAATACCCACTAGGGGACTTAAAAAGTGTCTTTAAAGTCATTGTCTAACAGTGGTAACATATGACACTGAAATTAAACCAGGTCCATCAGGTCCATCACAGGCTGCATTTATTCACCTTCAATAACAGGAAGTCATGTGATCAAAAAGATCACCTGACCTGATCTCAGACCTGTCACATCTGATTTAACATTGTTTTACTGAAATATAACGAACATCTAATAATAATGCGAGTTCAGTCCAACAGCGATGTCATTAATTATGTATTTTCTTCAGTGACCCCTACTGGTGACTGAGTGAACAGCAGATGAATCCAATGACGCCATCATGGAGGGTTTTAAAAGTAGCGTGTAACGCCTATACCCTAGGTGGCAGAAAATAATTGCATCAATGCAAAGACAGTGCAGTTTCTCTGTTCCAGTGGTGTACTTACGTAATCGCTGGCACTTCGGGACAAATAGCCTTGGCTAAATCTTTCGTGATTTTTGAATAAATGAACACAACCTGCCAAAATGGCGCGCACCTCAACTTGTCTGACATCACTTCCAAGAACAGTATATAAATCTCACCAACTGTCCCTTTAAGGTGAACAACCTGGTTTTCTGATGAATTCAACTGAATGACAGGTTTAATTTCAGTGTCAGTCACCAAACATACAGAGAAAATATACAGTCATATTGTTTTATTAATTATTATATTATTTTATTTAAACAGGACATGAATTCTTTCATGTGTTGAACTAATTATCAGGTCACATGAAAAGTAAAAAAAAGTTTGTGGAAGTCATAAAAGTCTCTTAGCCTAGTGTTGGTCACACTGGAGTTTATCTGTCTGAACAGAGCTGTCAAGTATCATGCGATTAATTAGCAATGCTAGCTTTAGATTTAGACCATAATAAAATATCATCTCAGTAGCATCACAACAGAATCTATGGTGTGCAGATCCACCAATTCTGTTAGAGACGCATAAATGAAAGAAAGCATTTAACTGGACGCAAAGTTCATAAATTATAATAATAATAATGATCATCAACATGGTAATAATAATAATAAATAATACACTGTTACTATAAAGTTGGTAAATATTTTTCCCTTTTGTGTGATAATGCGATTTATTTTTGATAAAGTATAAAGATCTTCTGATAAAGATTTTTGTTTCATTTTACTTCTGATGGGAGATTAGCATGAATAAAAAGAGGAATGTGTTTGAAAATAAAATTATTCCAAATTTACGGATGATAGTGTAATAAATAATAATACATTTCTTTCCCTTCTTTTCAGAATTCATTGCACATTTGAAAATATAAAACATATTGGAGTTAATTTAATTAATGTTAACTTTGGTTTTGCAAGTGTGAGTGAAATAGATTCACATCATCTCTTTGTAAATAAATTCAAGTTTTTTGGACTGTCTCATCGGACAAACTGAGGCTCCAGTCAAATGTTTTCTCAAAAGGGCTGAACCTTTTAAGTTTTACTTTTTTTAAATAACTATCTTAAACCTCATTCTGACTTAAGTGAATAACTATGCTTTGCTCATTAGCTATTGTTAGCTGCCGTTTGCTCATTTGTTACTGTTAGCTGCTGTTAGCTCATTAGCTGCTGTTAGCTCATTAGCTCCTGGTAGCTCATTTGCTACTGTTAGCAGCTGTTAGCTTATTAGCTACTGTTAGTTCATGAACCACTGTTAGCTGCTGTTAGCTCATTAGCTTACATTATATGCTCTCAGATTAACTTCTGATGTTAGTAGATGTTGCCGCACTAGCCAAGGTTAGATACTTGTTGGCTATACATCTACATGGGCACAGTGCAGATAATGCATCGTTAATATGAACTGTTTGACAGTGATCTATTAAATGGCTTTATTTCCAATTAATACAGAGCAGAAAATTAAATGCTAATGGTCTAAATGAATAAATGAAATATCATTATGAATGATGTGTGTGTACTACAGGATGTGGTATAGGGAAATTATATGGTGGAAAATGGATAATGGAACATGCAGGTGTAAATTATTTCTGATTTAGAATGATTACACATTAATGCAGGTCTTCAGGTTGTGTAGGTGTGTTACTGTGGAGCTGGTTGTATGCTACCCACCAGGTGAGCGTGGGCTCTGGGTGTCCTGTCACCTCCACCTCTAGCGTCACCGGAGAGCCCTCCATGATGGTAGCTCTAGACAGGGGTCTGGTGAAGCAGTGAGGGCCAGGTTTAGAGGCTTTTCCCTCAGGAAGAGACTCTGCCTGGGGAAGAGGGGGAGGAGCAGGGAGTGAAGGCCCTTTGATCTGAGGAGTTAGCTTGATCTCCTCACGGATGGCCACGGGCTGACAAATGTCGGGGTCTTGGTCTGAAGTTAGTAGATGAGGTGGAGAGGAAGGAGGGGTGGCATGCGGGTTAGCCTGCTGAGCCAAAGCTTGGGTCTGGGCCTCAGGCGGTGGCGGAGGAGGAGGAGCAGGCTGGGCGCTCATGCCAGAATCATGCAAACACTGCTGGGTACATGTTGAAGTCAGGGACTCGTGGAGGGAGTAGACAGTCTGGTGGGTCTGCTGGCTGCTGAATCTACTACTGCTGGTGATGGTACTGCTGGATATGCTGATGTTGCTCATACTGTCTGGCTCTGGAGGAACGGAGGCATGGAGGACCTGAGGTGGGCTAGCATTAGGTTTGGCAGAGGGGATTTCATGGAGTGACCTAAGAATGTCTGAAGAGTAAATGTTCTGCTGGATGATGGTGCTTTGGATCGTAAAATCTGGGTAAGCTTCTCGATGGGGGTCCGGTTTTGTGTCTTTTGGTGGAAGTACTGCATTGGATTCCATGGGTCTTTTACCTTGTGAAAGGTTTCTGTCTTTGTGTAGAGGAGGACCAGGGGAGCTGGGGTTGTAGGCAAATCCGCTGGCCTTGGATACAGACCTGGTCTCACTAGGAGTTAACTCGTTGTATGGAATTGAACTTTGCGAAGATGAGGACCGGCAGCTAACTGTCTGTTGAGAGGTGGTTGTGGTGATGCTGCTGGAGTCTGAGGACATGTCTTTGCTGGTTTGTACAGCAGCCACATCCTGATCAAGGTCGTTCGCAAAATCTGAGTGAGCCTCTTCTTGGTTTGTTCCTTCACAGAAAAACTTTGCACTGGATTTGAGCAGGCTGTCCTTGTTTTGTGGACCATCATTGTCTTGGAGACCGTCTTTCTCTTGTGGACTGTCTTTGACCTGGGGGTTCTGTATTTGACTGATATGTGGCATGCTCTTGCTCTTTGTCAAGTGGTTTTCTTTGAGAATACTCAGACTACTCCTGCTGACCTGTGGTAAGATACAGTAACTGACTGACTTAGAGGACAGCAAGTCAGCAGTTGTGGTTAGGATACTGCTGGGTGGTGTTTCTTTGCTGTTTTTGATGTTGCTTGCAATTGGGTAAACCTCATCTTGATTTGTGGATTTTGGTGGACAAGTTGTACTGACAGACTCAGTGTCTTGTGAGAGAGTCCTGTCTTTGTAAAGAACAGGAACAGCATCATTAACTTGATCCAAATTGTGATGACCATCTGAAGAGGAGGATTCAGAGTAAACGGTCTGTGGGGCGGCTGTGGTGTGGCTCCTACTTTCATTCGTGTAAACCAAAGGTGATTCCTTACTGATCTGTAAAGAAGACGCATCGTCCTCAGGACCACTGCTTGAGTCTGTGTCAGGTTGTGGAAGTTTACCATCTTCTGGGAGGATTGTGCATGTTGGGGGGCATAGTGTATAGGATTTAGAGGGTCCAGTGCAGGCAACAGGATCTTTGGAACTGGGACTCCGATCTAAACCTCTGGACCGGGAAACCAGAATGATCTCTGGTAAGGTCTCAGTCTTTGTTAAGTGGATATCTTTAGAAGACTGACAGGGCAAGGACTGCTGAGTTGGGGTTGTGGAGAGGCCGCTGCTTTGGGGAGTTGTTTCTTTAGGTACATCCTGATCAAGACAAATTCTTGAATCTGACTGTGGGAGACTGACATCATCAGAAGTGACTGCTTGGGTTTGGAGCAATGGTGCAGAAGAACTTAGAGGTCCTGCATCCTGGTCAAGGGTCCTGTCTTGGTTTGGTGTAGTGTCGCAAACACCTAAAACCTTAAAAAGACAGGTTGTGTGGTTCTCAGCCAGAGGAATCATATCATTCTGAGATGAAGGTTTTTCCTGGGACAGGGAACTGGCTGTGCTTCCTCTTTGAAGGTCAGATTTTTGGGTTGTTCCCTTCCTATTTTGGGAGGGATTTATCTGCTGTTGGAGGCTAGTCTTGAAGGACAGTGGAAAATTGTTCTTCATATGAGTGGAAGTTGAAGTTTGATTGTAATTAATATGGGATTTGAAGAAGTCCGTGTTGTGTACAGGGGTCTCGTCCTTCTGAAGATCATGCTGAGGAATAGGATCAGTTTTTGGCAACATTTTGTCCCCATTGGGAAAATCATCTGGAATGTTGCTCCATTGGACTGGGTCAGATCCAGATGATACTTTTGGATGTAGGTTGTCAAGAGGGAGGTCAACACCCTGGTGCATGCTGGGTGATGTGGTCTGTTCAGTCCTGGAGATGCTGCAGAGGGTGCCGGTCATCTGGGTCAGACCAGGACTTTGGACATAGGAACCAGACTCTGATCTGAACCTGTTACAAAATTACAGATGGGAAATATGATATCTATAAGATGACCTAATGGATTAATAGTCACATAGCTAAAAACCACTTGTCTAAAAGGACACTGAAGTTATAGTGGTTTCATAAAAACATTACAGGGACTGAGGATCTTTTCTCAAAGACGGTTCCATTGTTATTCATCGTTGTTCATTTTAGAATTATCTCCAAAGTTACTGAATGTTGAATTTTATCGAATCCATTATGAAGTTTTACAATTTACATTGTGCTTTGACATCAGTCTTACTGACCTGCTGCTGCTGTGATGTACTGTAGGGGGAGTTGGACCCCCCTCCATCTGACTGGACTCCCTCTGCTGAGGACCAAGACCAGCAGCAGAACTGGCCTCACTGTAGTCTGACTGGGCTCGGTACTGGTGGCTGGACTGGTGGACGTGGATGCTGTGGGAGCTGAAGCACAAGGCGTCCTCCAGATCAGACTGGATCATGGTGGACTCTGGTGTCTCTGCCAGCGGCGGCAGAGAAATGTCGTCAGGTGAAGGACACTCATACTCGTCGGTGGACATTGAATCCTCCGACATGACGTCGTGATGTTCTGACAGACCTGCCGTTTCCTGTGGAAATGGATCAAGTTTTATCAACACTGAAACAACACATGACCCTGAACTATGTACAGACAACAACACGAGTAGGATGACCAACGCTGTTGGTCGAATGCCGCTCACTGGTTACATCAACTCCTTTCTGACCTGCATTGCTGTTGTGTTTGATCCACAGGAAGGTGAAAATGGCCGCTGTTCTGTTTCCTCCTTCTTCCTCTGACTCTCCTTCTGAACATCAGAAAGCGACAGGCCAGTTGGAGAGGGTGTGACCAGAAGAGTGGCAGGCTGTGATTGGCTGATGGTGTAAATCATTCTGTTGGACTCCGGTGGTGATGACGAGAGGCTGAAGGTGTGGGTGGAAAAGAATGATGGCGGCAACGAGGCTCTGGGATCAAACAGAACAAAATGTATCATGATGATACGTTGGTGTTTGATCCACATGAATGCATCACATGACCCAATGAGAACATCTATACTTTTTTTTTTGTAAATGTGAGACTTTAATCTCACAAATCTACGCAGCTTTTTGTTCTTTCACAGACAGTGTAACTCTCAGACGTCCAGAGCAGATGATTTTTTTAATGAACATTTTTTAGGATCTCTTTGACCCATTTCATTCTGTTGAGTTCATTTCAGTTTTCTATTGCCTTATGAACTCAGTCTGTGTTGAATAAACAGACTAAACCTCATTAACAAAGCGTCATTAACTAACTGTCACAAACTAACTTATCATTACCTAACTGTCATTAACTAAATCTCATTATTTAGCTGTGAAAAACTAAACATTAACTAGACCTCATTAACTGTCAAAAATTAACCCTCATTAACTAACATCATTAACTAACCATCATTAACTAACAGTCATTAACTAAACATCATTAACTGTCAAAAACTAAACCTTATTAACTAACATCATTAAATAAGTGTTATTAACTGTCAAAAACTAAACCTCATTAGCTAACCACCATTAACTAAATCTCATTTACTAATTGTAATATTTGGGATGCACCTGGTTTCCTCCAGAGGTCATGTGATCCCCAGGTAAACCTCACCTGTCCGTGTCTTGGCTGCGGCTCTTTTGTAACGGAGGCTTCTTATTGGTTACTGTGTGCTTCTTCAGCAGCACCTCTTTCCCATCATGCTCGGCAGTCAGCTCGGGGGTGTGGCCTGTTTCCTTCAGCTCGTACTGTAACAGATAACAGAGTGTGATCAGTGTGTCCTGTTTTCAGGTGTAAATGTTTGTGGTTGTTGACGTTTGTACCGTTTCTGCTGCTTCCTGTGTGGTTCTGTTCTTCTGCTTCATCCTCCTCTTTTCCTTCATTTCTTCTCTGTTTTCTTTGTCTTTATTCGTCTCTGTCTCTTCGTTTTTCTGCTGCTGTTTCAGATTCTCCATCTGAACACGACAGATTTACAGTGAATAAACTTAACCTCATGTGATAACCCTTATAAAGGCTCTCGTTAGAACAGGCCTAGATTTATTTATGTTTTCTTTGCAACAAAAGTGTCAGAAAATGTCTGTTTTGTCAATTCTTTTACACCTTTTTTCAGGAAGAACTTAACGTTCAATATCTGTTCATTAATTACTATTATTATGTGTAATAAATGCTTAAAATAGTGTGTTAGAGTAAAACAATTTAAAACTGACTGAATTTATCATATTTATTATGAAAAACATCTGTCAAAGTTCATAATGAAACTTGAAATTTTAGAATTAACTTTCAACTATTTCGCACGTGTTCAAACTTGAGTTTGTCTAGATCATTCTGTGTTCATGTTCTTCTGCTTCTGTGTAATAAAAATCTACCATATTTCTGTCACCGACTGGACTCTGCTGCTCTCTGCTCCGCCCACTTCCACCCCTCCCCTTCAGCCAATGTAGACCTCTACCCTAATGTGTTCAAGACCAATAGAAAGAACCCAACCTCAGATAAAAGATAATGGTTGAATTTGGTCAATAGTGTTAAACTGAGTGACGGTGGATATAAAACTGGCACCAGAGACAACATCGTCCATAAAGGTTAAATGTACACGTGTTGTTGTTGTTGTTTACCACCTTCAGCTTCGCCTCCAGTTTCATGAGTCCGTCACTCAGCTCTCGGATGGACTGGACCATCTCTGAGTGTTTACTGAGTGTCTTCTCAATGTGACGCCGTCCCTCATCCAGTCCTGGACATCACACAGAGGTGTGAGCGTTCACATTCATCCTGTTCATGTGGTAAATCTAATGGGCTGGTCCTCACCGTGTAGTCGCACCGACAGCTCCGTGATCTGACCGATCCTCTCCTCCTGCTGAGGAACCGTTGGCCAAACGAACTTCTCAAATTGTCGGTACAGAACCGACACGGCCTCCGTACTGCGACACTCCAACGAAAACTTCCCCACACGGGCGATGGTGGCACTGGCCTCATCGCACCAGAACTGATACTAAAAAACAGACATGGGTTCAGACGTCACGACAGAGAGTAGAAGACATCTGTAAATGTTCTTTCTCATATTTAGTTCATTGTGTGGCAGGTTTTAGTTTAGATTAGATTAGATAGAACTTTACTGATCCCTTGCGCAGAGCCCAATAACAGCACAAACACCGAAAGTACAGTATAACAAATATTATAAATAATAATACAATAACTCTTTAAAAAATATATATATAAAAAAAAACAATACTGGAAAAAAAATGGCAATTGCACATTAGAAAGAACTAGTAACAACAACAAATAACAAAGTATAAATAAGAAGTGGTAATAATAAAGAATAACTATTATGTTATAATA
>JAPSES010029448.1:0-12888 GCA_029822895.1 Maxillicosta whitleyi
TGTGAGTAATACATTTTGATCGACTAACGTCTTAATCGACAATTAATCTAAAGTCGATTAATTGTTTGCATCCCTACCTCCAACCACCAATTCAATCGCAGATCGTCCCAGTCCTAGTAGGCATTTGAACCTCATGTCATATCAGTATATCATGAATATTATCGCACCATTATAACTCCAATTAAAAACAATAAATAGAAAATTATGAACATTAATATCACTCCAAAGTGCAAATGAATTTTCAGAGTCTGTGGCAGAACCCTAAACATTATAACCCAGTATCCGTTTCATCTCTGTTCAACTTGTGTCATTTTTGTCTTCATCTTTTTGTGTTTTTTTCTTGAGATATAAGATCCCCCTTTTAAGGATTTGTCCTTTTTGTCTAGTTCCATCTTACAAATTTTGTCAAGGGGCCCAATAAGGAAAAAATAAAAATCCCCATAAATACATCAATGATGGCAGGGGAGACTCATGAAAAAAAAACAACCCAATGACAAAACAATTGTTGATATTTATCCACTGATCTGCTCTATAAACATCCTTTGTGTGGGATTCCAATAGTTTTAGACGGCAGTGAGCTCTGCCTCACCTGGGATCAGGTAATCCTTCACAAACTGTGCTGACGTCCCATACATCCCATAGTGTGTTGCTCTGTATGTCGCCAATAAAACGGTCTCAAACACTTTGATTATATACCCTGACTTTCCATAGTCTAGGTAATGTGTGTGTGTGTGTGTGTGTGTTTGTAAGTGTAACTTGTTCAGTCTAACAGATCAATCATAAAACCACCTAAAAAAACAAAAAGGGACTGAGTGAGGCTCCAGTCCTCCTGCCTGGTGGCAGAGGGTCCTTATGAGCCCACAGGTTGTTGTTGCTACTGCACAAATCCACTGCAGCGATTCATTTATTTTTCCTTCTCAAGACCTAGTGCTTTTGTGGCAGATCCCAAATGAATTTTTCTCTATTTTTTTTTTGCCTTTCTTAAGTGGTTTATCAACATTTATTTCTAATATTATGCTCTGTATGTTGCACTTTCAGTGTAAATCAGGTATTTTCCTATATTGAATTCACTAATCATGTAGATGTTCATAAAAGCTCAAATTAAAGTTGAGGGTTATTATATCAAAAGCAGAAATTGAAAGAAAAAATGACTTTTTCAGTACAATCTGTCATTAACTGAACATAAAACAAGTGCATCCGTCCACTGTCATGGTCAAACTCCATGGGTTTTACAGCTGAATCAATGTTGTAGAAGATGACGGTGTTTCCACCTTCGGTACAGAGCCTCTGAACGTCCAAATGCTTCATATCTGATGACCATGGAAATGACAAACTGCAGTTTCCACCAGTTATTTACAAGTATTGATAAGATTAGTGGATCAACAGATATCTAAAGTTTTTATGTCTGTAAATGACTTTGGTTGCCAGTGGTTGTTTGGGTCAGTATGTATTATTATGGGTTAGTACATACCCAACATAATCTGACTGAAAATGAAGTTTTGACCTTAAATGAAATATGTGTCACGTATGTGTAAAGAATGCTGAAATGAAACACCCTGTTAACTGTTGCCAGTCACAAGGTGAATATGATAGTCTTTTGGGTTCACAACAGACATGAAGCTCACCACATGTCACTGAAATACATGTAGTAAGCAGTAGAATATTATAAATGGATTATATTAAAATATAAAAATATTATTAATTAATATTACTATTTAGTTATTGATACTGAAAACTCAGCTGGTGCACAGTTTTGACTTATTTGTATGCATTTCCTTCTCACCTTTTCTTCATTAACACCTCCGTCTTTTTTCTCCAGTGCCATATGCCTCTCTTCAGGAAGTTGATGATATGGGAAATTCTGAATCAGAAACTATTATAGAAGACTGCAAATACATCTCAACAACAATACATCTTCTAACTACAGTGACTTTTTGAATGGGACTCATACTGTGTACTGTAAATACACGTCAAAGAGGAAACTAGTGGCCAAAGATGTGGACTTGAACCCACACCAGTTCAACTCCCCTGGTCAATCAAATAGTCTTAAGAGTTGCTTATGTCCCTTTACCCAACAGGGATGTAATAACATTTTGTAATCTCTGAGTTGTAATTAGAGACATTTTTGGGGTGTAAGTCATGTATGTTTTACCCAAGCATTGGCTTGACTGAATACGTGTTTTGTTTGTTTCCTTACCTGACCTTAGATTGTACGTTTGGTTTGAAGTTCTGAAGTGCCTTCATGCCTCTAACACTGAGCTCACATTAAAGTGTTCTTTTACCCTCTGACCTACAGTTCCTAGTCTGTATTGAAGAGCTCTTCTTTTACTGTATTCTTGCAGGTCAGAAGTGTTTGGTAGTACAAGGTAATTATAATCAGCAGAGGACTGCAAGTCACTCCAATCTCTAAATTAAATCATTGAAAGAAAAAAAAGACCTTTTCAATCTTTTTTCCAGACAGAAAGTGCATGAGTGAGTGCTTGTAAAATGCTTGTTTTTCTTCTATTTATGACATGACTGAATCTGAATGTTTTTGGGAGTTACTTGGGATTATTACAACAAAATACAGTATATCATGAGTCATGCAAACTACTGTAAACATGCATGTGTAAGTTCATGCTTTAAAATGTGATTTTGTTCCCCGTCCATATAATAAAGGTTTTCTCTTTAGATATGTATAACTCATTTCATGGTGTCTACATATTTGTGTCAGTTTCTTCTAAAGATAGATCATGTGACCCTAAGGCTAATAATCATGCTTTTGACAGAGTCCAGGTCGACGAGACCAAGAAAAGATTTGACCCTGTTGACTCCAAAGTGGAGGGACACCACAAAAGGTGCAAAAAAAATAAAAATGAAGAAATCACCAAACTGATTTGACAGCATACTTTTCTTATGCGCAAGGAGTATTACTTGACAATAATTACATACCTAGTGTTAGTCATAAAAGAAATAATTTGGTGTCATGAGAATGAGTTTATCACTTCCACTAAATAAGAAACCGGTTATACTGAAGATTTTAACAAAGCCAAATATTTCATGGTTAAAATACCACTGACTAAAAAGGTTTAGTAAAATATAATGACTTATAAAGACTTCCTGAGGAGCTTTGAAGACACAAAACAGATTTACAGTCTTGATAATAAAGATTCTGGTTTTTACAGTTCTGTCATTATTTAGACAAAGAAGTTTCAAACCGTCCTACAGGATCTCCTGAATCATTCCAATGTTCCTAAAATCATAGCAGGTGAGTCCAAATAAGCCTAAGATCAAAACTGTACAATGGGTTACAAAACATTAGGGGGAGAACAGTGTATATCAAAGAAAAGTGGGAAAGGAGGGAAAGTATCTTGCTGCATATTAATGACTGGGTTAAAATCCAAGAGAATTCATGGAAAAGTACTTTTCTGCCTAAAATCTGTGGTTCACTTCAGAACAGCACAGACAGGTTCAGTGGTGGATACATGTTGGAGGTTATGTGGAATGCATAAACCTCACCTGTTTTGGGAGCTGTTCTAAATCATTTCTATATTATGAGAAAATAAAACAAAGCACAGATAAAGTGATATGTTCTTAAACAACCACACATAAAAAAGACGTAAAATGTTATATGTGAATGTAAGACATGGCATTTCTCCATTACAAAATCAAATAAAAACTTGAATTAAAAAAATATACCACTGACTACATTAGTAGCAGGAAAAAAAACGAATGGAATTTTTGTTATTTTTCAGATCATGCTTTTACTTTGAAAGTTGATTAGGCCCCTTCCGCTACTTCTGACTTAACGCTAGTTGATATCCGGCCGCTTGTTAGGACAGTATTTTAGTAAATAAATCGATTCCTTGTCATTCTGATTACCGTCTGTTTTTTAGGTAATTTATATATATACTCGTATATTAAAATGAGCGACCACGAGAAAGGCTTCAGGAAGCAGGTGAGTTGTCATTTTTGGGAAGTAACCTTTGGAAAAACGCACAGCTAGCTAGCGTTAGCATTTGCTAGCTGTAAGTTTTCGCTTCACGTCTGTAACTGCCAAGTTTTTTAATTGTAGAAAATAACGGTTTTACTTTTTTAGTAGATCAATTGGGGGTGATAACTGTGAAATGGTACTTTTTGAGTAGCAGTATATTGTTAGATCACACTAATGTTTTAAACGCTGAACACCGGAGCTGAGGCCACCGTCTGCTCACACTTCTACCACTAGAAACAAATACTTGGCTTATAACCTATTAACTGCACAGTTAAGACTAGCCTATATGTCTGATAATTCCAGTAACCATAAGCATATTTATGCGTGCGCTTAATGATGCTAGCAATCCGTGCATAAAGTCAGTATTGTTTTTGTGGTTTTGCTGCTGTTCTGTCTTTGTGCCTTTGGTTTTCACAGAAGCCAACATGCCTTATCACCCTTGTTTGTTCTTTGTTAAGGTTGAGGTTGGAAGAAAGAAAAAGGCGGAAGACGTTTCAGATGTGAAGTTTTTATTGTTTGAAGCTGATGGTGTTGATGCATGCTAATGTATTGGCATTTGGATGCTGAAAGAAGCGATCAAGATCTATCCCCATGACTCCTAGTGTTGTAGTGGCAGATGGTAAATGGGGAAGAGGAAAAAAGAAGTCATATTGTCAAACGGAAGAAAGAAGAAATGGAGGGTTGTTTTGAAGTAATGAAGTTAAAGAAGTAATGGAGTTAAGATCAGAAGTTTACTTGGGTATGAGTAATTTCCTAACAGCCTGCTATGTTATTACTCTATTTCACCCTGTTCCTTTCACTAAGCATGCATTATTATTTCATTTTTGTATCAGAAAATCACTGGATAGTTTCTTTATATTTCTTAGGTTCATTTCCTGCAAAATGTGTTTGAGCTAAATTATATCATTTCTGTCTCCAATGTGACCTTATATTATTAAATTTCTCAATAGGCCCATCCTATGGCGGTCTCCTCCTTTTTAAAGGGGCATTTACAGAACGAGCCCACTCCACTGTTGTCATTGGTTTTTTGTGACTTGCAGTTTAACTCGGAGTGATTCTTTTTTTTAAACTCTGGTTTTTGGTGTGTCCAGGACTCACGGCCTGGTTCAAGGAGTGCATCTCCTCGGGGTTCTGCAAAGTCTGCCAATCGATCTCCATCACGCTCCAAAGATGGGTCTCGCCATTCCAGGTCCAGATCTCAGTCTAGATCAGAATCCAGGTCCGAGGACTTTGCTTTTACTCTTCACTGAAGAAACGTCCTGTGTGCATTGCAGACCCTGAGTTGGGTTTATGGCCTCCTGTCTGTTTCCAGGTCCCGTTCCCATCGAAGCTCACGCAGACATTACTCCCGCTCCCGTTCTCACTCCCACCGGCGCCGTTCCAGGAGCCGGTCCCGCAGCTGGGAATACCGTAGGCGCCGGAGCCACAGCCGCTCTCCCATGTCCAACCGTCGCAGACACGTTGGTAACAGGGTACATAGTGCTCGTATATGCTTAATTTGAGTTTTTGATTCTGAGGGCCTCTAACATTTCAATGATGTTTCTTTCTTTCTTTTAGTTTATTTTAGACACAAACATTATGCAAAACGTAGGGGAACATAATAATAATAATAATAATAATGAAACCAAACAAACAAAAAGAATAGAATAATAAAAAAAAGAACAATTGTTGTGCCTGAAAGGGAGTAGGAAGAAGCCAAAGCTTATCTAGCCCAACCCCCCAGTTCTAGTTCTCAAACTGTTAGTGCTTAACCACTTACTATACAACATAAGTTTATGATTATCTATAAACACAGCCCTACAAACATGTACACCCTTACACATACGGACACATATACATACACACCAATTTATATCTATGTATGTACACAAACCCACAGCCCGTGTATATACACACAGAACAGCCTGATAATCCAATAATGTGAGTGGGAGAAGGAACTATCTAAAACATGCAGGACACTGGCTCTCCAGGACCAGATTTGAATACCCCTTGCCTTTTGGGTCAAAACCTAACAACCTTTGTCAAAAATCATTCAAAGAACACTGTTCTGTTTAATGTTATGTGTTTTTATATAACATTTTTTTATTTTCTAAAATGTGGTTCGATCATTTATATGTGAGGGATCACCAAGACCCTTGGGTGGAACTCAGCACTTGCGTTTTGATTGAGCAACATGACAAACTTTCTAGTAAAATGGCACGCTCTCCTGCCAACCCTGACCAGTCTGAAGTCTTGATCTCAACATTTGTCCCTGTAACAACTTGCAATGACAAAATGAGCAGCATTTTTGGAATATAAAGAATTCTCACATTTATGTATGAGCAAGTTTATAATTTTTGACTGACATTTAAGAGAGTTCTCAGTCCTCCTGTCAGGTACTGAAGCCCTAGTTGACCTAGAGAACGTCAGTGGCTCATGTGACTATCTGTGTCCCAGGCAAACCCAGACCCCAACACTTGCCTTGGTGTGTTTGGACTGAGCCTTTACACCACTGAGAGGGATCTGAGGGATGTCTTCTCTAAATATGGCCCACTGACGGACGTCAACATCGTGTATGACCAACAGTCCCGTCGCTCCAGAGGCTTTGCCTTCATCTACTTTGAAAACACAGAGGATTCAAAGGAAGTAAGAACACCGTGGTCTTCCTCTGCTCACAAGGCTTATTTATTGATATGTCATAAATAATCACACAAAATGTCTATTTCTGGTTACTTCTGTTTGTTTTGTTAAATATTTCAGGCCAAAGACCGAGCCAATGGAATGGAACTTGATGGGCGTAGGATTCGAGTGGATTTTTCCATCACAAAACGAGCCCACACCCCCACTCCAGGGATTTACATGGGGCGGCCCACGTAGTGAGTATGGAGCACAGTTTCACTGGACTCTGATTCTAGAAGGTGCTGTTCTGTACGTCTGTAACCCTGAGGTGTTTTTGTGTGTGGTGACAGTGGCGGCGGCGGCGGCGGCGGTGGCGGTGGCAGCAGTGGAGGTGGCAGTGGAGGTTCATCACGTCGTGTGTCCAGGGACTATGACAGGGGCTACGACAGAGGCTACGATAGGGACTATAATCGGTATGACGACCGCGACTATTACCGATCATACAGGTGAGGCTTTTTTTGGCCTGTTGTTGGTTACTACAGGGTTTCTGCGGGTCATTAAAACAAACATTATAATTCATTAAATAGATTTTGTGGAAATTAAGGCATTAAATATGATGTCAAGAGACACTAAAAAATTAAATACACTTTATGGGAGAAAAAAAGCTTTGTTAGTCATGATTTATTTTGATTATATAAACATTTAATAATTTTGATTGGAAGTACAGAGTGATGATTGACAGGTGGAACCCTTTAATTGACCATTGTTTAAGGCTGGTGCATGAAGGTACAACACTGGATGCTTGGAATACAACGTGCTGTGAGCGTGCTCATGTTGTGGCAGAAGAGCAGAGGGAATATTAGCAAATGTCAGAAAAATGCAAGTTTCAGCAGAAATGATTGGAGGATTAACTATTCAGTTAAAGCCTGTTGATGGTAAACTGTATGTATATAAAATGATATATGAAACGGTTTCTGCAGTTGGACATGGGTTTTAAATTAGTTTAAAGTGACATCAAAAACAGCATCCAGTTAGATTTGCTGATACCTGCAGAAACCCTGTACTAAGGAATCTTACAAATATCTGTCACTCAAAAATGCTTGAAAATGGATTTAGTTAATTGATATGAAGTTCCGACGAAGTCAAATGTAATTCCTGGTTTCCTGCAGGAAACTTAAACATGCATGAACAAGTAGTGCTCCTAAGTATTTGATAGATTTCTAAACCCTATCTTTTTTCTTTGAACCCACCAGACGCAGATCTCCGTCTCCGTACTACAGCAGAGGGTACCGCTCCAGATCCCGGTCACGGTCCTATTCACCACGTACGTGCAAACCAATTATCTATTATAGCTATACTTTATGGAAATCCTAGAATGTTATATTTATGGCCAACAGCACCCATTTGTGAAATGTTCTGGCTTCTTTTTAATGTAAACTTGACTTTTTTTCCCCACAGGTCACTACTGAGCCTGAGAGACAACTTTTAATGGTGGATTCACTGTTTCTACTTGGAAGAGTTTCATGTTCTGAGCAGGTTATGTACATTGATAGAATTTTGTTGTATGTATTTTTTTTTTTTTTTTTTAAAGTAATGAAAAGCTACATTTTGTCTGGGCAACACTTTGTTTTGACATGTAAACCTGTTTTTTTACAAAGTGACATCCACATGCATATCTTTGTTAAAGCCATACAGTCACAACAGTTTAAAAGAGGAATTAGAATTTTCATTTCAGACATTTAAGTCTCGTCAGATGCTTTAAACTGACAGGGTCACCTTAAAAGGAGGCTTGATAAATATTAAAACATTTCTAAACTTGGAATCAAAAATGTATTTGACACACAAAACAAGTCTAAATCAACCTTACATCAATGTCTGTATAAGAAACATTTTCAGTAGCTTTTACCATTTCACTTTGGTTTTTGAAATTCTCAAAATATCCCTTTTACTTTTCGTAAAACCATCTTGATTCTTTTAGTTGAGTCAGATCTGGGTTCTGGTGTATAGCACAGGTTTAGGTTTTTCTGATGTGTATATATATCCAATAAAGTTCTTCTTGGTCATGTTTGGAACCTGTTCAGGGGTCATGTTTTTCGTTCAAATCAACAGTTTAGAGCCTTCAGGTTTACAGTCCCTTCACATGAATGTTTTGATAATGCAGTTCTACCAAATGTTTCTTTTCCAGTATTCATATACACAGGTTCGATTACTTCAGATCATCTCTGAAAGTAATGAAAAGTGACTCATATAAATAGTAAATAGTGTGCACTTTACAGTCAACTCAGTCTGATGATCTGAGTTGAACATATAGAGTTCTGTCCTCAGCCTGTTTGACTGGAGCAGTTAATGCAGCAGCAGAGGGTAGACATTTTTAGCCTGTTAACAAACATTAGATGATGACGGACCCTGAGCCCGTCTTTGCTCTGCGTGTGTGATATTTTCATTAGCCTCGTAGAAAATTGCCTGTCATATTTTTTTTAAAAAATGTTTTCAGGTCAAAGCCAATTATGAAAATGAAGTATCAGTGTTAGGAGAGTAGAGTTACACAGATATCACACTTTGGCCCAAAATATTACATGGGCAATGATGCTAATGACATGACAAAGACCCCATAGCTCTGGAGTGCATCCAGCACAGAGGCCCCCCCCCCATCAGTGTTTACCACTGAAGGGGGGGGGGGTAACCAGGGCACTAAGCCATTTCCTTCTGTTTATATGACTGTTTTTTCCAACTAATTCTGTAAAGCCCTATGAGACAACCTTTACAAATGAAATGGAATTGAAGGCCACTCGATACTCCTGTAGATACTAGAGCTGAAAATGTGTTTGTATCCATTAAATCACATCGGGCTGTGGAGGCTCTGGATGCACTAACTCCAGGTTCAGTTCTTTCATTATGAAACTTTGGTGCACATTTAACCCTTCATGTGAATGTTCCATGACTCAACTGTAGTCCAGGCATCTGTGAACAGCTGTTCAGTGTTGTGTGAAGTTTATGGCCACAGGTGGGAGATCTCTCTGGTCTCTTTGACTTCTCCAACTAATCTGGAAGTTAAATTTCTGTCTCGGTACTCCCATCTATGTAGTGGAGCTTTGTCAGGTAACGGGCACACAAAGGCAGAGGTCAGACACAATTGGAGTTGCTCTAAGAGTTTATTATATTACAAAACAAACACTTGAGTTGAAATCTGCAGAGATAATTGATGTTTTTGCCTTGGGAGACCTTTTTCTTTTTGGCAATATCATTATTATTTTTCAAGCAGAATTATCTTATTAGCAATTTAAATCATGTATATAACTTCTATATAGGTAAAGAACAACAAACCAAAAACATACTCATACATTGACAGAAATAGTAAAAATATACATAGTAACCTAAAATACAGTTAATGACAAATGAGTGCTTCCCTGTTCCATTCATTTCTTCCACAAACCCTTTTCCCTGAATAAGATTAACACAGACATTTAAAGTGTGCAGCATAAAGCAGGGCTTTGCATGGGTCTACATGTTCTGTATGATGAGGCTTTTCCCTTCCAGGTCTCCACAGCCAATCACCTTCCCATGTGGGTTTGTCACAGGGTTTTACGTCTGATGCCCTTCCTGACACAACCGGGCTTGGAACCGGCACAATGGGACTTGCGCTCTCTTGTGACTATTGAGATGTATAGTATAAAGAACTTTACCCAAGGGATCACCTGGGTCTGGAACCGGTCATTAAAGTCAGTGGCTGCCCACTCACTAATACATGGATTGTATATTACTCTTATAAACTAAATTCAGCTCTTAATTTTGTTAATTGGTGAATTTGTCTGAATCAAGTCTGACAGAGAAAGTCAACTTCTTCATCCTATAGATGTCATCTATAACCTCTATCCACTCCTCCATTTTTGGTGCATCCTTTAGCCACTTCCCAGTGATGGCTTTTTTTTTCATCTGTCACCGACAAAATGAAAATGTTCTTCATGCTTTTCTTCAAAGTCTGCTAACGAGGAACAATATAAGGACAATCCCAAAATATATGAAAATATGATTGGCTTTGTTTTCACCACAGTCTGCAGCATCTTGTATCCTCAGGTTTATGCACTGGTGTAATAAAATATCTGTTTGCCATATATTCCCTCCATGATGGGGAGCATGTTGTGTTCCTTTGCTGCTCATAGATGTTCTCCCATTCCTCCTCTGATGACATGCTTCCTGCCTGTCTTTTCCACTTTTCTGTTATATATACTGTATCGTTGCCTTTTAAACTTTCCACTTCTTCATTGGAGCATGGCGCTGGGAACAAGCTTCAGAGATGGTTTTCCAGGCCGTCTTAAAAAGGTATAAAACTGAGCCCAGATACAATTCGGATTAGATGGAGTGATCTAATGGTGGACCATTCCACCAAAACAGTAGGTGAGACTAGGGATAACAGTTCTACAAGTCCCAGGGCAGTGTATAAACGGATTCACAGTCATCCCTCAGACATTCCCCGGGTGTGTCCGTGTGTTTTATATGAATAAACACACGAGTGACTCTGAACACTGGCTGATTCAACTCATTTTTGACTCCATGACAGAGATCTACAGTTTTCAATTAGACTCTAGATTTATTACCCAGTGACAGTGATATGATAGTGATAAGTTCAGAAGTAAGAGTGAAAAGGCCTATTCCATGTCCACATTAGTGCTGGAATGGATGCATTAAGGATATTAACATGTCAGCAGCAAATAACGCTATTTGGCGCCTGTAGAAGGCAGCGTAATGTCAGTTCAACTGTATCTGTATTCCCATGTTTGTCTGTGTTCAAATGTATCTTGATCAGTTGGAACTGGAAGGTGTGAATTTCTCTTTTGGGATTAATAAAGTACTGTCTTATCTTATTTACTGGTCACTCCCCTCCATGTCTATAACTCATATTTTTATTCTGTTTTATTCATTGGCTTAGAGGTTGTGAACAGGAGAGGGTAAACTGAACAACCTTGATAACACCCCCATTCTAGTATGAAAGAGTAGGAGAGTTTTCCATTCACGTTGACTCTGGCTGTGGTTTATTCCTTCTTGGCTCCATCCTGATAGGATACGTCTTTACTGGCATCTGTCTGGATTGGACAGCATGTATTGTTGAGCCTGATGCTGGAGGTAAGAAGTTACATAAGGGCTGGAAAACACCCAGACTGCCTAGTGCCAGATGAGAGGACGGGGATTAACAAAGCAGGTTACCTAACGTAAAATAGAAAGATAGGGGATTAACGAAGAGTGGGAAACATTCAACTTTTACTAGTGTACTGTCACCTCTGAATGTTCTGTGCTAAGAGTGAGTGTGTTTATTATATATTTACGCATCATGATCTTATGACTTGTGAAAAATTGTAGAACACATTCAACTTTGTCAACTGTGCGCTTGTGAAGTAAAAATGATGTCATAGTTGAACGGACAACCCCAGACTCTGGAGGTGGGATCTGGGTGGAACTGCCCAGCTGCACAGTTTTAAAAAACAAATGAACAAATATGGAGACATGGTAAAACTAAAATTCAATACCTAATAGATGAAAGTCCGACAGAATAAAGAGGGCAGCTTAGGGCAGAGACACCCAAAGCCCAGAACTGTATGAAAGAGAGAGATGTGGAGAAGCTGTTCAGATGAACCCTTCAGATGCTGTTTGACTCTGCAGACTGATTCTGATTATTGGAACATATGGTTAGAATTAAGCTAAAGTCCAACCCCCGCTCTCTACAGGAGTTCACCCCCCTGATTTTATTGTCCCTTCTATTCCTCTCTGTCTTCATTCACCCCTCCTCCCCTTTCAGACTCTCACCTCCCTCCCTCCCCCTCTCTCCCTCTCCTTATATACCCCTATGGCTGATTGTGATTATACATACCATAATGTGATTGTGTTTAGTTGTCCATGTCCTGTGATGCATTTATATGTTGTTTATCATGATGTTCTGCTCCATCACCCTGACACCCTCAGCTCACAGACTGTAACATTTAACGTACAAATAACAACAGTCAGTTTACACAGTCACACACAGAAGATAGATTACACTTCCTCCCTATGTCTAAGTTAAATTTTGTTTCCTGGAATGTTCATGGCATACGCTCACGGACAAAAAGAATTAAAATCCTGGACTATGTCACCAAATTGAAAGCAGATATTTTGCTCTTACAAGAGACACACTTACAACAACCAGAAGAAAAATCTCTCACAAATCCAAACTATAACATTATTTTTTCATCCTGTTATAACAGTAGACAAAGAGGGGTATCCATTCTAGTCCACAAAAGAATATTGTTCACTTTAAACAGCTCAGTAACAGACCCTGAAGGCAGATA
>JAPSES010029458.1:736-12156 GCA_029822895.1 Maxillicosta whitleyi
CCCCCCCCCCCCCCCCCCCCCCCAAACAGAATATGAGCAATTCAGCTGAGCAACAGCCTCCGTCTAATCACACAAACCTCAGCTTACTCGGCAAAAACGACCAAAAAAGAAGCCCATTAGTCCAAAATAAAACCAGCTTTAGGTTCATTAAAACGGCATGAACAAAAGAACACCAGGAGCCTTAAAATGTGAGAAACATCGACGACTTGAACCCATGATCAAGAAGGAGAACAATCAGGTTCTTCTGTTTGGATGTGATACAATCTGTGGTCTGAGTCTGTGCTGCATGAGCTGTAGAATCCTGGAACGGAAACCAAACACATGCTTGGACCCAAAAAACACTGGGTTTGTTCACCACACTGCATGAAAATTGGAGGACTTACTATTATTAATAATTTATTTATTTATTGTGCTTGGTCAAATGTCCTAAAACCTGTGCCTAAAATGCACACCTATGAATGGAGCTACTAAATAACACACACACACATATCCCAAAATATTGGTCCTATCAACTTGCAGTTATTTACTGTGAAGATGGGACTGTTCCCCAACTGGCCAGGTCAAAACATCTGCACACATGCACGCACGCACGCGCGCACGCACGCACGCACGCACACACACACACACACACACACACACTCTCTCTCTAAGATTGTCCACTGCTATGAACCAACGTATAAAGACATGATTTCCTTTTGAAACATTTGAATATCAGTTTATTTTTGGGTGTGAGGCAAAAAAATTAAACTAGCCTTAAAATATAAGACTCATCTACTGAAGGAATGAGGAGAACACATGATCTGACTTAAAAAAAGGAAAACAACCTGGTCATGTGCTCGAATATTATCCAATCTATTGTGTGAGCCTGTTACTGCATCAGTATCAGCCTGAATATCTTATTAAGACTCAGTCAGATCTGCTGTCGACTTCAAATCTAATTACTTTTGTAATGAAAAACACACTCGACAAGATTATACTTCAATATTCGTTTTCCACAAACAGATGCTTGACATTCCTGTTTTGTCGTGCAGAGCTGCACATGCCCAGTCTGCTTCATCATATCACACATAAGTGTTTTCATTTCCACGCTCGGTGTCTCTGTGGTGCAAACCCAGGCCCAGCCCTGTATTTCAGTATTTACGGCCGTTAAAGCTCCTGAATGAGCGCTCGCTGCATTACATCCTACACCCAGATCCTGTTTAAAGAACGATGACAAAGCCTCTGGCCCTTAAACGCTCATGGAGGATGGTTTAATCAAACACCGCAGACGCAAACACACAAGAGGTCGGTGTTTATTCACAGTGAAAGAGGACGAAAGCGACGAAAAACAGCCTCATTTCTGGGGAAACGAGCGCTAACATTCTGTGAGATGAAACAAATCCAATGAGCTAAATCTTATTTCAGAAAAAAAACTAAACATAAGTATGTGTTAATAAGATGTTCCAGAAAATGTATAACCAGTTTAACAAGTGACTAAAGAAAACGATGGATGCTCTGTTTTCCACAACAGGAAAACTATGCAAAAGACAGAAAAGGACAAAAACACTGTAAAAGATGCAAAGAGATGAAAAAAACATGTGATGATAACATAAAGTAAAAATATGCAACAAGACAAAAACACTGTAAAAAAAAAAAAATCTAATGAGAAAAAACAACGTAAAAGTTGCAACAAAATTAAAACTATGTCAAAAGACAAATGGATGAAAAAATTCAAAACACTGAATTTTATGAGACAAACACAGGAGCTACGTAAACACTTTGGTGATTTACTGCTTATTGTGCTCATTTCCTATTAATATAATGAAAGCCTGCGTTCATATTTGTACCGATACAAAATAATATTGCAATAAACATTGTCTTACTGGCTGTTTATTTTCTTCAAAATCCACTTATTCATTAGTTTTTTAATTAAAAGTGTAAATACGTTCATCCCATCAACAGTTTCATAGAAGTTCTTTGCACAGCAGATTAGTCCATCCCTCACATTCAATGACATGTGAAGTTCTGAAGATATCTGGACTTATCATCTGAAGTCCTCGTTAAGCACCGCCCACTAACCCCCTTGCCCCGCCCCCTCACCATCCACATGACCCACTGGCCTACATTCATCCTGGATGCAAATACACCTGAACGGCAGTTGAGCAGATATTTACATGACAAATATGAGCTCCAGCCGGTCAGAGGGTTTGTGTGTGTGCGTGTGTGTGCGTGCGTCTGTTTCTCAGAGGCAGAACAGTGTAAACATGTGGTGACAGAAGGTGAACGTCTCAGTTTAAGGGTCTGAAAAGTGAAACGTCAGAGTAAACAGTTTACAGTCGTTTGGGTTCTGTTTTGTGAACCAATCAGAAACCAGGACTGACGCCGGAAACCACGGACCAACACAACTGTGAGGCTCCGTTCAGATGCGGATAAATGTGGACCAAACACCATGTTTTTTTTTTTTTTGCTCATATGTGACTGTATCTGATCTGTTTGAACAGCACTAATCCCATTTTTTAAACCATAAAAAAAAAAAAAAAATTAAAAATCATTAAAAAATGTAAACTTTGACCTACTTTTCCGTGGTAACCTATAAATGCACATTTTTGTTGTTAAAGTGTAAACAAACAAACAAGTGGTTCCAGGCACAAGCCCCGCCCCTCCCATGTATTCTAGAACCAGCTGATGTCATCGTGTGTATGTGTGTGTGTTGCTATCATACCACTTCTCTCTATACACGCGCCAAGTTTGAAGTAAACTGAATCAAAAGTGATGATTTAATAAACATTTCAAATTTCACCCATTATAAGTAAATGAGAGATAAAAGATTTAAAAATTCATTAAAAAATTGAACTTTGACCTATTTTTCCCAAATTGTAACCACATCTATTCTGGGTCACTGGTAATGTATAAACCCAATTTGGTCTGAATTCAACCGATAGTTTTGCTGCTAAAATGTAAACAAACAAAGAAACAATGGCCTCCTCTTTGGGGGGCAGGGTAATAACAATAATGATGATGATAATAATAAAAGTTCCATTTCAGAGGCTGATTCTGGGTGAGCATTATGGTCTGGTGTTAATCTCTGCTTATGTTGTTGAGTCCAAAATTCTGGTCCAACCCGATCTGACCTGAAACCCCAAAGGCTCGGAGGAAAGTCCCATGTGGTTCAGAAGGTTCACACCAGACTTCGGCTCTTGTTCCGCCTCTCCTAACGCCGTGAATTACAACCATTTGGTCTCAATTAGACCGACCGCCCTGGAAACTGTTTCCACAGCGACACCGAGCCCACAGCTAATTGGCTGCGACTCTCATCATGAGCCCGTCCATCACCGCTGTGATTGGCCGCAGCGTCTTTTCTCATTCATACCACAGCGCTGACGGCAGAAACGTGATCTTTACCTCGACATGTTGAAGGAATGTCACCTGTGGCGTTTACAGCGGTGGGTTAGGGATTTAGGAATGAGTGACAGGGTTCCCTTATGTCACTTACAGAAAAACACTGACATTTCATTCACACACTCACTGCTGGTTAAGATACTTTTGTTGAATTAAGTCACAGTCGTCATTTTAAGTTCGTTTTCCTTGAGTTTTTTTTAATCATACAACAGATCATTACAAACTATATATAGACAATACAGTATAATTCTTATTTAAAATATACTTTAAAAAGACAAGACATGAAAAATATCCAATAAAACAATTAGAATAAGCTTAAATGACATTAATATGAAGTGTTTACGAGCCTGTTTTACTTCAGTGAGCTGGTTTTGGTGTTATTTCATCATTTTACTTTACATTACATTCATTTGTGTCCCACCTGAACACTTGACCACCATGGGACGATAAAAAAAAAAGTTCCTTTCCTTCTAATGGTCCATATCTTAATGAACACATGACAATGAAAGAAAGGATATACACAAAGCAGAAGAAGGAGGAGGGGGGGAGGAGAAGAACAAGATGATGAAGAAGAAGGAGAAGATGATGAAATAGAAGGAGAAGAAGAAGAAGGAGAAGTAGGAGAAGAAAAGGAGGAGGAGGAGAAGAAGGAGAAGAATGAGGAGAAGAAGTTGAAGGAGAAGAAGGAGAAGAAAAAGGAGAAGAAGAAGTACAAGAAGAAGTAGTAGAAGGAGGAGAAGAAAAAGAAGGAAGTCATATCTGGACTGTGATTGGATGAGTTCAGTTCTCTCCAGTCAAAGTCCCGCCCACTTCTACAGTTAGATCGATCTCCATTCGGACAGGACTGGAACATAGAACAGAACCTCACACAACCGACCCTGGTTTGATGAAGCTTTAGACGCGTTTGTTGTCGTTGCACATCTCAGGTCGTAGGTTCGGACCTCCGCGGCAGAATCAGGAACCACAGCCCGGGTTTGGTTGTGTTTACAAAGAGGCGTCAGTCTGCTGATGGTGTAACTGTAGAAGCGGGGAGAAGACGTCTACAAGCCAGAGCCAGATGAACGCAGCAGAGGGAAATGAAGACCAGATGGAGACGGAACCAGGAGGAGCAGAAGCAAGAACGCCGACAGGAAACGGAAAAGACGCAAGAGCGTGGCCGACTTTCACGACAAACCAGACACATTTGTTTTCTTTGGTGCTTAGCCCTTAAAGGCCCACGGCCCCCTGTCACATGACGTAGCGTCAAAAGTCATTCCTGTAGACCACTGGAGACGACTGCATTATAAACACTAACACTTTTTATTTGATGTTGATAGAACAAATACAAGTGTAAACATGACGATTTGAAAGCAGAGTAAACAAACGTGAATAAAAGTATGTAAATGAAGTGGGCGGGACTTAGATTTATGACCAAATCTATGAAATTTTTTGTCCTTTTTCAAAATGGAAAAAGAAATGTCTGAATCTGTAAAGGGTAAAGAGTGAGGATGGGGGGGGGTACCTACAAATATGCTTTTATGTCAAATATTTGAGTATAGTTTTAATTTACAATGATTTTAGTTTTCTATACCTAGTATTTGGAACAAATATTCACTATTAAAGCCTTTGAAATTTTTTGGGAAACATCTTTGTGTTATTTATGCAATAACTTTTATACGTTTTTTAACTGGATTTTATATATTTTGTGTTTTTTTTGTCCTTTTGTGTTGATATAGTAGTTTAAAGTTAAGAGAGACAGATGAAGTTGTGTTGAAAAAACAGATATTAAACATGGATATAGGAAACATTTGTTTATATAGTATATACAGGTAACATCAGAAGTGCTCAAAAACAGTCAAAATAGGCTCAAAGCCCCAAGGGTTAAAGGCTCTTCGATGTGACGTTTCTGTTCTTGTCTGCCGCTGACGGACACAAACAGAACATGTGTGAGAACCAGGTTGTTGGGCAGACGCCAGACGGATCCCATTCACTGTGAGATGATGCAACGGCCCTTTGACAGGTTTCCAGGGACTGAAACCATCCCAGCACGGAAGAAATATGTTCTGATTCAAGCAGGAAAGTGTTGTTTTTGTTCCCTGAACCAAGCGCAGACTGACGAGTCCAGCAGAAACACTTTCATCCACTGAAGCCCGTTCAGCTTTTCACAGCTGAAACAGAGCATGACCTTTGACCTCACATCTAAATCTGTTGGATCTCACAGCCTTCATTCATTCTCATCCCTCCGCTGTCCCGCCCACAGAGGTCCTTCAAACACCTGTGGAGTGTTGGAGTGAAGTAGAAACGTTTTTTCATAGATTGTTTTGAACTTATTTATTTCATTAACTTCAACAGGTGGTTCCAGGCACAAGCCCCGCCCCTCGCATGTAGTGTATTTTTAAATTTTTTTTTCAAATTAAGTTTCCTTGTTTTCTGTCTGTTGTTTTCAATTATATGTGTGTGTGTGTGTGTGCGCGCGCGTACACACATATATGTATATATTTTCATCTATTGTCTTGGTTCTTGTCTATTTTTAGACTTTTTGGTTTTTCCCTCATTCCCTTTTGGTTTTTGCCTTTTGGTGACTTGTAATTTCTAGGTGTTGCGATTTTGTCAGTAAACATGATTAATAATTTTTAAAACATACTTGAACAAGTGGTTCCAGGCACAACAACGGTGGCAGCTTGGGAGAAAACATCTCCCTGAAATCCCCCCCCCCCTTCACTGCGCCCCCTCAATACCCCTACTCTAAAATAAAATCCTAGGTAGAACCCTGGATGTCATCATGTCTGTGTGTGTGCTGATGCCATATCAGTTCTCTCTATATATGTACAGAGATTGAAGTAAATTCTAACAAAATACTAATAATAACTTAAACTAACAACTGATTCTGAGAAATTTCCTGCTTCTATCAGGTTTGATTGCTGTGATTTTCTGCCTTCTAGTGGTGAAACAGTTTGACTAACCCTCTGGTATCCCACCAGTAGGAGTCCGTTTAATCATTGGAAGCATGTAACCTGTACAGAACCATGTCTGTAATGTAAACAAACCAGATTATTTGATATAACAAACACTTTTTTTTTCCCAATATACTACTTTAAAACTGGAAGGAGGCAAGTATAAGTACATAAAAATTGGTTTAGTGTTCAGAAAATTAAAAGAAGATTAATTTTAATTCAACCTCCAAAGGTTCTGACGTCCTTTGCAGGACAAAGTCCAAGTGGATCCTCCAGTAAATGGACAGAGCCTCCTGGTTCCAACTGAAACCAATTACATTCACACATCTGAGCTGCTTCCAGAACGCAACAACCGGAGCCAACGTGAACGTCTCCACCAGGAAAATGTTTCTGTTTGCAAGAGGAGACGACGACGAGTAACAGATGAGAGAAACCAGGAGCTCAGCCAAACCCCAAGCAGCAAACGGAAATGTAGAAAAGGTGCAAGAGGCCGCAACATCTATGCCTTTAACTGGAACATTTCTGACAAAAATAGGGAAAAAGTCACTGCATCAGAGTCTGGTTCGACAGGAAGTGATGCTCTGTCGAATTAGCCTCATTAGCCTCGTCCACACTGAGCATGCTCAGATTCAACAGTGGGTTTGAGCCTCAGTGTGACTAAATGTGTATGAGTGTGTATGTGTGTGTGTGTGTGTGTGCATAAACATAAACTTAAATATAAACATATCAGACCCTGGACTTTCAGGAGAGCGCCAAACATCTGGTGACCAACGTGTACCGATGACACGTGAAGAGCAGTTTGTCGGGGGTGAAGTGAACGCACCGTCATGCTTTACATTCCAGCCTTCTGCTGCCCACGTTCGTCCTCTTGGTTACGAGTTGAGAGTTTGTGAAAGTGGAGCAGCAGCTGGTTATTGAGTCTGTGAACAGAACGACTGCACACAGAAAATAAAAGCAGAATCTGAGGCCGAGTTCAGAGCTGGGTTAATGTCATGACTGAACCCATGAGCACGGAGAATGGAAGAGAGGAAATACATGGAGGAGGAGGTGGTGTAGGAGGAGGAGAGTGAGAAAAAGGAGGAGGTGGTGGAGGAGAAGGAGGAGAGGAAGAAAAAGGAGGAGAATCGAAAAAGAAAGTGGAGATGGTGGAGGAGAAGATGAAGAAAAAGGAGGAAGAGGAGAAGAATAGAAAAAGGAGGTGAAGGAAAAGATGACAAAGACAGGAAGTATAAGAAGGAGATAAAGAAGCAGGAGGAGGAGGTCATATATGGACTTTGACCGTGTTCATTTCTCCTCCAGTGTAAGTCCCGCCCACTTCTATAGTTTGGTTGATCTTTGTCCAGACCACAGGACTGGAACACAGAACAGAACCTACATTCTCCTGGTTCTGATCCACATAGAACAGACGTGCAGGGCCATAGTTCTGCTCTTATTTTCTCTCTAGTGTTTCCATTTCCTGTGTTTGGAGCAGAACCAGCAGCAGAACCTGGTTCTGTCCTTCACAGATGAAACCCTTCATCCTGCAGGTGAACACATGAACCCACACATCGGATCTGCCCACACATGACTCTCACGTGTGCGGCTCCATCGGACACGGTCCGACCTCAGCAGCCGTGACCACATTAGCGCATGCACACTGTAAAAAGACTGAAACACGAAAATTCAACTCAAAATTCACTTATTTCCACTGATGCAGAGTTAAACCGGACCAAACACAGAACTGATCACATTAAATTACGTCGTATGTCCCATCAGTGGATGCCAAGATCTCTGCTTTACATATTTACAACTGCTAACCATAACCAGTAATCAATATCTGATAATTGCTAATCGCGTGGTATTTTATGCAGCGTGAACATACACATGGAAAACTTATAATGCATACGATATCACGCCAATTAAAAGTGGTGCGTTATCTGAACTCAATTCATGATGTCACTTCATTAAACACGGTAAACATGGCCATTTTCACCAGCGCTCAAGTAGAGAAAAATAACTATCAGCACCGATGATTATGGGTCTGATATGAAAAGAAAGGATGTCATTCAAATAATTCTGAAAATGTAAGTTTCCATGATGAATACAGCCCATAGTCTGGTACAGATGAAGAAGAAGAAGAAGAATCTCCTTTTCATAGGGACACTTTAGAGAAACAGCTGAATGGAGTTTAACCCTTAAAGACCCAAACGTCCACCTTTAACCCTTATCTTTGTTTGGTATCAGTACAATTATCCTAAATCCCTAAAACTCAAAGCATTTCATGTTAATTTAATCACATTAAACCACGTTCACAGAGACAGAGGAGTTTGCTGCCCAGAGCTGAGGTCATTCCTGATCCTCTACTGGTGTGTGCTGTTTGATTGGTTGGCCTCCTGCTGCGGTTGCGGGGGGCAGGATATTTTAAGTGTGTATTTGAGGGGGGGGTTTCAGCTCAGAAACCAACGACAAGAACGAATATGAACCACAAAAACAGGAGTGTGTACGTAACGGAAAACCGACCAGAGCGTCAACGGTCAAAGTGTGTGTTGAAATAAGGTTTGTGCAGAACAGGAGTTATGTGTTGTGAGTCTTTGTGTGTGTGTGTGTGTGTGTGTGTGATGCTGTGGAATTTGCAGAGGAGACGAGTGAGGCCACCAGTCGACAGAACAGCTGGTTACAATCACAGCAGCTCAACACTACACCACACCAACACACACGTTTGTGTTAAATAGCATTGTATGGACACTCACAGACATAATGCACCCCCCCCCACACACACACACACACAGCCCCCCCATGAGCTGAACCCCTGTCGAACCCCAAAACCACTAAGACAAAGACAGTTAGTTCAGAGGAATGTGGTTTTTACTGTTGTTTTTATTTTAACATATACTGGTTAGAGGTGAATTTGTTCCATTATTTTTCCAACAATAAAAAAAAATCCCAGGTCGCAGACACTTATGCTGCCTTCACGTACTATGGGAATTATGGGACATATCACTTGGAAGTTGCACATGAACACACCCACCCCCCCATGTCATATTTTCCACTGGAGAACTGGGAAAACATTTTAATCCATGAGCTGCCGACATGAACATAACCTTTGACCTTTTCAGTGAGGGATTCATCAACACTGATAAACTATGTTTTCATCAATGTTCGGCTGCTGTTAATGGATGGATGAAAACATCCGTTATCTGCATCTTTTACAGACACTGCATCTATTTCTGCCCTAGGTCTGCATATAGATGGACACACACACACGTAAAATATTTACATTTAAAACAAACCTATCCATGAAATATACATCCACAAAATGTAGATTAAAAAAAATGAAAAAAGATGAAAAAAAAAAACAGCAGAACATGCAAAACACATTAGTAGAACCCTCTAAAACAATGCTAGCATTATTTATACAATTATTTTCAGATGGACGGCTGAATGGATGGATGAATGAATGGACGGATGAATAGACAGATGGATAGATGAATGGATGGATGGTTGGATGGACAAATGGATGGATGAATGGACGGATGGATGGATGGACAGATGGATGTTGTATGTGTTGCTCTACGGACATGTTTTCATCCTTTTACGTGTTCGGTGCCCTTTGGTTTCGTCCCGACACCACAGATCTAAAGGACGCTGATCATCTTCTAAACTGGATTCTTCTATTTTCTTTAATAATTCTCAGAGAAGTCAGCGGGGGAAGGGTCAGGAACCCCCCCCCCAGACTGGTTATGACACCGGGGCCCCTCGCTCCGATGCTCATTAACCGTCACCACAGGGGCTTTTCCAGGAACCTTCAGCACTTTTACATGTGTTTTTCTCTGACGGTGAGTGTTCGATACGTGGACAAAAGTCTGTGGACACGTTGAATGCAGGTGGGTTTTTTTTTGTGATTTACAAAACAATAATGATTAATGTCAGAGTGTAGTTTTATATTATGGGATACATGACATTGCATTAGTTTGGGTTAAATTGTTAACTTTGTTTCCAAAAGGCCTCAGATGGTTTTCACTTAACACAATATTTATTTATTTTTATCCATGACTATGATTTTAAATGTTCTACTTCTAAATGTCTAATATTTTTTACTTCCTTTACATCTCACTGAGGAAGAAAAATCTAATGTTAAACTTTAGGAAAATATAGATTTTTCTATGTCACATGATCATGAACAGGACATCTTACAGCTGTCAACATAATGCGTCCCAATAGTTTTGTCCATATCGTTTATAAACGTCTGTATTTTCTTAAACAGGAAGATTTTTCCTTTTATTCCAGGGTTGAATTTCAGAATGTACATTAAATATGTTAAAATAATGTTTGGATTTCGCAGATTTTTCCACTGTCATGAACATATTCTCCTAAAAAAAAACTTCTGGATCAAACCCAGTGTCATTCATCCAAATACTTTGTTTTGAGAACTTCATCCTTATTTTGTGTTTTGTGAGTTTTCATGTCAGAATCTGAGTTAAAGTCATTAATTCTACACTGTCCTGTGCTAATTACCCAACAAAGGCACTGTGCCCCTCCCACCTCAGGCCCCCTGTGAATGTATGTGGATGAAACAAAGGAAAATATAGGACGAACATTTGTACTTATGGACTAATGAATAAATCTGACCCAGCAACTGTTCTCCTGTGGAACAAACCAGACATAAAGGCCCTCTTGTGTTTTCGACACACATTAGACGCCGCAGCCTTTGACAAACGCCATTTTGTTCCTTTAATCACAAGTGAACGCTCCCGTATGGTCTGAATTATCCAATCAATGCCGACCTCCACCCAACTGGGCCTCAGTTCTTTGCCTTTTATGGGACAGAAGCTGCAACAGGAGAAAAGTAGAGGCCAGTTTGTGGGGAACTGGGTCAGTCAGACTAAAACCAGTGTCCCTGTACGTCAAGTTCAGTTCTATATATGTGTGTATATATGATATATACAGTTCTACATGTGTGTGTATATGGTATATACAGTTCTATGTGTGTGTATATATGGTATATACAGTTCTATATGTGTGTATATAGTATATACAGTTCTATATGTGTTTATATATGGTATATACAGTTCTATATGTGTGTATATATGGTATATACAGTTCTATATGTGTGTATATATGGTATATACA
>JAPSES010029458.1:12256-35832 GCA_029822895.1 Maxillicosta whitleyi
CAGTTCTATATGTGTGTATATATGGTATATACAGTTCTATATGTGTGTATATATGGTATATACAGTTCTATATGTGTTTATATATGGTATATACAGTTCTATATGTGTGTATACGTGAGGGGACAGTCCCCTCAGACCACAGGTTCTCACCCTCACACTGTAGTTCACAGATCTGTCCAGAAGGATACAACAATCTGCCTGTCCTTGCATCTCTTCACGTGTCCTCGTGTATCTTAATCTTATCAGTTTTTGGGTCTAGACTTTTATCTGTGGCGTTTTGTGTTGATGGAGCAGCTTCAGTCTGAGTTTGTTAAACCAAGGCCGTGACACACTGACATGAAAAGAACTCACGCTGGAGCTGCTTCTGGTTTGGTTTCAGTGTCATTTCAAGCCTCACACCAAACATAAACACAAACTCACAACTATTCAGGACATTTCAGAGCAGACAAATGTCATAAATGTCACATAAATAGTGCTGTTTATTGTCCACCTACACAACAGTTTATTCAACTTCATGACAATAGAGAATAAACCAAGTACAGGATGCTTTTATTTTTATTTTCTCTGCAGTTTTCTAAAAAAAAACAAGTAAAATTAACAAAGTCAATCAGAACAGATGCAAAGCTCAGCATCATTCTAACCGTTTCCATGGATACAACATCAGCATCATTCTACCTGTTTCCACATATGATGCGTTTATGTGGCCGGGTGTTCGTGTTGCGTTCAGGGTCACTTACATAGATGTGTCTCTGCTGGTAGCGCAGGTACAGGTTGTGCATGATGGCGCCATCGTGGAGGTCCTCCAGCACCGCCATGTCCTCCACCCCGTGGACGCTGCTGTGGTGCATGGGCTGGACCTTCTGCCTGGTGAGGGCGTTCTGCTTATAGGTGTACACCTGGAACACAGGTAGGACAACAGGTAAATACAGGTACATCTGGAACACAGGTAAATGCAATTCTAATAAACAGTGGAATATTTGTGTTTATAGTTTAAATATATAGGAAATATATAAATATATATAGGATGAAAAGTATTGGATGAATTCTGACCCGTCTGACATTCAACCTGTTTTACAGGTGATACAGAGTCATCCTCCTAACCACTGTCTGTTAAACCCCACCCCTACCCCCTCCCTGTCCGCAGACTCAACATATGGCAGGTGGAGACGCCAAAAACTGAAACTGATCTGAAAGAAGAAACCGGAGACGGCGCTGCTCATCACCTGCATCCACGAAAATCCAACCACAACATGTTTTAACACTGAGAAGACGCCACGATGCAGAAACCACCAGAACTTTACAAAAACACAACCAGTGTCCCTGTACGTCTGTTCTATCTGAATACATACCACCTGTCAGGTTCTGTTCTATGTTCCAGTCCTGTGGTCTGGATGCAGATCAATCTAACTATAGAAGTGGGCGGGACTTAAGACTAGAGGAGAACTGAACTCATCCAGTTACAGTCCAGATATGATCAATAGAAACTAACAAGACTGTTTGTTTTTTAATGGATCAATGGAATGGATTACCAGGATTTGAGTTGTTGGGAAATGTTATTATTAGAATTATTATTATTATTATTATTATTATTAATAAACATGATATTAAAAGACGATTGATAATATTGAAAGATGTCGTGTGATTTGTATCAGCGATTGTTTGGTGAATGATTACAAACGATGGGCAGTTATTTTGTTTATTTTTATTGCATTGGGCTGTTGTATTATGTGTGAGTGTGTGTGCGTGTGCATCTGAATGGTGTAAGATTAATGTAAACAGTTACAGTTTTAATTATAATGTGGCTCTGAGTAAATTAAATAATTATGAAACCTGATCCAACATGTGTTTGGCTCTGAAGGATTCCATACACATGAATAAACTCTAACTTCTGCTGCTGCTTCACACTACATTTCTCCTGCAGGTCAACATTTCCCAGCATGCCTTAGTGCTGGACAGTTGTCCTCGGCTTTGACCTAATTAGGCGTCTAATTGCTGTGTTTGTCTTTGAGGAGATAGGGAGGGTCCAGATCGCTGAAACAAAGCCGGGGCCTCGACGCTAAGCCTTTAGCGACAGATGCTAACAGGAGTAAATCTGTGAAACAAAGCCATGGGGGGTAGGGGGGGAGTAAAGGCTATTGTTCTTACTTAACCGGATCAGAAAAGTGAATTCACACGCATTAGACGACTGAAACTTTAAGTGGAAGGATGTTACTTCCTGATAAATACAGTTATTTACATATTATATTACATATTACACAGCGTCAGTGGAAAACCATCGTACTGTTAGCATCAGAGCATCGTACTGTTAGCATCATAGCATCGTACTGTTAGCATCACACCATCATACTGTTAGCATCAGAGCATCGTACTGTTAGCATCATAGAATCATACTGTTAGCATCATAGCATCATACCGTTAGTTCACAGTATAAGTGCCTCTGATATCCACAAGTGGACAACAGTGTGTGGACACGTCTAACAGGAGTCCAAAACAATAATGACTAATGTTAGAATATACTTTTACTGTATATTATGGGATGAATATCAAAGCTTAGTTTGAGTTAAACTGTACTTTTTTTAATTATTATTATTATTATTATTATTATTATTATTATTATTATTTTTGGTTATTTTTTAATTATTAGGAAAAAATCTCCCTTTTAACTAAAAAAATATTAATATTTTTATCTTAAATCCTCATGAACAGGACATCTTACAGCTGTAGACACAATGTGTACCAGTATTTACGTCCATATGGTTTATAAACATATGTACTCAATACATCGTTATAATAATACCTACTAGTGCAACGATATTCATCCCATAATATAAAACTATATTCTGACAAAAGTCGTTACTGTTTTAGATTCCAGACCCCTGTTGGAAAACAAACACCTGACTTCAACGTGTCCACATACTTTTGTCCACATCGTTTACATCACATCAGTAACTGGTCTGTAAAACCTGAGGCGAAAACGGAGCCCCTTCAGAGGTGAACAGGTAACCCCGGCCCCACCCCCTCCTCATCCTTCATCATCATCAAAAGCAGCAGCTGCTGTTTGAATCACCATTCATCTCCCACTGCATTGTCCTCCAGTCTGCGCCGTCAAAAACACTGAAACCCGAGCATGACAAGGGGTTCCTGAAGTACACACATATCAGACATACACACACACACAAACCCCAGTCCGGCTCATCAGGACACCGTGGACACCAACGTGCCATTGCTGCCCTGAGTCTTTAAACTTGGATTAAAAAGCGTTTCCCCTTAGATGCGTTCAGGTACCTTTTAAAAAATACGATTTCTGAGGAAAGGCTAAATGAGACTCCTTCGACTTCAGCACAAATATATAAAATTAAATAAAATATTAACTGAACACAAACAGGCATCTACAACCTTATTTTGTTCATTTTTTAATTCATTTATTGACTGTTTTGTTCATTTTGTTGTTTATTCTCTCTCTCTCTCTCTCTCTCTCTCTCTCATATATATATATATATTTCCATTTGTGGCTTATTTAGTTCTTGTTACCTATTAATTTCTTGATTTTTCAAAATTCATTTTATTGATAACTTTGGCTGTTTTTTTTTTTTTTTTTTTTAAATTCATTTTGTTGCTTATTTTAATGTTTTTATACTTAATTTAGTTCATTTTCTGGCCAAACTGATTTATGACCATTTATTACAATATTACCTCTGTACTTTGCATGTTTTCAGTATGAATTCTGTATTTTGTTACATTTAATTCACTGATCATGTAGATGTTCATTAAAGCTCAGAGTAAATTCAAAGGTTATTAAATGAAGACAGAGAAAACTGAAGAAAATGTGACCTTTTCAGCAAACAGTCAGTGTGTGGCAGTAATAAAACCCATTCAGATTTAGAATATTTCATGCATTAATAAGGTGTTAGTTCCTTGTGATCTGAACTGAAGGTCAAAGTGGAGGTTTTCTGAAACCAGAGGAGGATGAGCATCAGTCAGTGTCCATCTATGAACCCAAAACTCCACTGTTCAGGTTCGGCTGTGATGTTGGACACATTAGCGAAGCCTCGGCCTGTTAAAGCGGCAGCAGACGGAGCTGAAACGGCGTCTCCTAAACCGTCTACGACCTGCTGGTGTTTATGGATTCAACATCACGCTGCAGATCTGTCTGCTTCGGTGTTTGGCATCAAAACAAAGTGGAAAAGCAGCGTTGGAACACTCCCCTTCAGCGCTTTGAACACCGTTTACGACCAGTGAACTTTAACGCCGCAAACAGGGACATTTAACCCGACAAGGACGAGGCATCTGAGAACAAAACCAGGTTAGAACGGGTTATTTATCTCTCTGGTGTGGCCCCCCCACCCCCACCCCACAGGTCCTTCCTAATCACAGAGTGGAAAAGGCCGTTTGAACTGAGCTTTTTTTTGAGCCATAAACAAAAACACCAAATAATCAAAAATGGTTCTATTTTAACCCTTTAAAAGACCTTTTTTTTTTTTAAAATAGATTTTACCCCCCAATATTCTACATAAAATTTGGATTACTTGATTTTTTTTTTTTTATCCTGTCATCTGTCAGTGATTTACACCAACATTGGTTCATATTATTATTATTGGTTCTAGGTGGGATGGTTTTAATGGATGGATCAGAACTTTAAAAATCATGTAAAAATAAACTTTTGAATTTTGACCTGAAACAAATGGTCAAAAATAATCTGACCTTTAATTACATGAAGTTTAAAGTGTATATAATATGCTCACCTGGACACCAGAAGGGTCCGTTATCTGTCGGTAATAGGATTTTCTTTTCAGAATTGATTTTTGTTGTAAAATAGAAGAATTAAAATTGAATTTCAAGGCGTGTCAGTGTCAAAACAGATAAATTAAATTTTAAAAATGGATTCATTTTCATTTTCACTAATAACAATAGAAAGTTATTACCTGAAAAATGGACCAAAAACACCAAATTTTTTCATTTTCTCAGGGTGTTTTTTCATTTTCACAGACAGTGCTAATGCCTCAGAAACAAAGAATCTTACGAACGATGGGTTTGTACGAATCTTCCAGTTCGGATGAAATCTGGAGTTCATAGACATTCATGGAGGGAACATGTCTGCCATGTCCAGATTTCATGTCCAACTGGAAGATTGGTACAAACCCGTGGTGTAAAGTGTGAAGTGTGCATCATATGCTGAGCCGGACAGATCAGACTCCAGGCTGTTCCCCTTAAACCGGATCAAACCCACAAACATATGGACTGAAGAGGATTGACTGCATCAGCTGATCCACATGATGACAGAGAAGACCTTCTGTTCTGAGTAAGTATCACAGCACAGTGATGAAGGTGAGGGAGGAGGTGAAGGTGAGGGAGGAGATGAAAGAAGTGAAGGAGATGAAGATGATGAAGGTCAGGGAGGAGATGAAAGAAGTGTAGATGATGAAGATGAAGGTGATGAAGGTGATGATGGAGCCAAAGTCGTCAATAAAATGAACCAAAATGAATAAAAACAGTATGAAGCAGTATGTTTCCATCAGTACCTGACCGTAGTCGGTGGCGAAGACGACAACGCCGCCGGAGCAGGAGGACACGGTACTGGGCTGATACTGGTCATCCTCCCGAAGCCACACCCGGTCGCCCTGGCAACAAAGAAGATGACAGAGATGTTAGACCACAGGATCAGAACCCTTCAGAACCAAAACTGAAAACGTCATGTGGGCGGGGCCACGATGACGAGACCACTGCAGTTATTAGTTTATTCGACCTTTATGGTTTTTGTTTTTCAAGGCTGGAATGATCGCACAATCACAATTGATTTTTCATTTTCTTTTCTTCAAATACAACTAGAAAATCACAAACACAGCCTGAAACCACACAAAAATAAAGGAAATGTGTTAAAGGTTAAAGTCACCATTAAGTTTGACCTTTGACCCCAGGACAAAGAAACAAACGTCTGACATGAGTTCAATCAAACCTGATTATTTAGTTCATTTTTGTTCAATTTGTCGATTATTTTGTTTCATTTGTGACTCATTTATTCAATTTCTTTTCATTTTGTTTGTATATTTGTAGGTTTATGGAAGATTATAGCCACTGGGAAAAAATAATGGTTTATTATAATAATTATTATTATTACAAAAAAAATCTAAGAAATTCTGACTTTAATCTCAGAATAATAGCAAAAAATTTATTGGACCTTAATTTTACATTTTTTCCCCCAGTGGCCCTAATCCCATGGTTTAAAGTGAAAAAAAAAGAAAAGAAAATTTTTGTTTAAAAAAAAAACAAAAAAACCTGGGCCGAAACCCACAAACACTGCGCCGTCTATTAAACTTTGACTTTTTGCTTCTTCATTCATTTAATCAACACGTTTAAACAAATGAGACACTTCATGACAAACACTGACTTCATCATAAACACATTAGGCTTTTATTTTGAAAATACACTGATTGGTCAGACAGTTTTCTCTGTGACCGATTCACAAAAATCACTTTACATTTGGCTGACGCTTTTATCCAAAGTGACTTACAAGGTTTATAGGCATGGATAGTGTAAAGGACCTCAGACGCCCACTGTGTGATTTAAGTGATCGATCATGGCTTATATTCATTAGTAACAAACTAACGATGGTTTGCATTAAATTCCAGCAGAAGAACAGGATTTTTTTTCTCCCATTTTAAGAAAACACAACATTTAAATCTGAAGAAAATGTATGAAATTAGATTCAATCTTTTTTTTTTTTTTTTTTAAATTTTAATCGATTCTCATTCACTTCAATGACTTTGGTCCAAATTCAGTCACAACTGTAAAAATAAAACATTTAAATCCTCGCTTCAAACATTTAATTTTTTTCCCCTCGGCTTTTATTGTTTTAATGTATAATGATTTTTAGTCATTGTTTTAATTTCTTTTATTTGTTTTTATGTCTGTGTCCAGCCCTTTAGCCGACGGTTGTTTTATAAAATAAATAAATAAAGTTGAGTTGACTAAAATGATAAAAATATAAATTAATAACAGGCTTCTAAACAAACAGCTGTTTCCTGTTTGTACTTTGTGTTTAAATGATGCTGTGTCAACCTCTGGCGTTGCCATGGCGTTGCTGTGGTGTCGGCCTTTCTGTGCAGGTGTCGGGTTTCAGTTTCCCCACAGACACATGTTTTTTACCTGCTGACTTATGACATTTCTGAATAGATTGAACCGGAATTTATGCAATAAATGAAACAAGTTTAAGTGTGTTTGTGTGTTAAATAGAAATAAATATTCTTATGTAAAGTTATGAATTATTATTAATGACTTTTATGAGTCATTTGTTCTGTAATCTGTCGTATATGTTCGGTGGATTTGACCTTTTTTTTTTTTTATTGTGTTATAGTTTTAAATTTAATGACAGTTTACTTTAAATATAAAGTAAAATCTACTCTTTTATTGAGTCAAATCTAAAGGTTTGTTTTTTTTTCCATGAATGTACAAGAAAAACAAAGAACAGGAATGAAAGCATTTTCCACCTGGATCTGACCTTTGACCTTTTAGCATCTGCAGAGCTCCTGTTATTGGTACTTTAGATAAATGTAGTTTACATGTAGACAAAACACAGAAAAACACCGACAACAGACATAATAAAAGAACTCAGGACTCAACAAGCGTTGGTTTTCAGCAGCTCTGAGTCTGAACTTTAACACCAATAGAAGTTTACCTTCATTTGGGTTCATTTTGTTGTATATTTGATTCTTTTATGCTTTGTTTTTGTCAAAATTTTGCTTATTTTTCCACATTAATGAATGAAAAAAATCAACAAAAATGCACAAAGTATTAAAAAAAAAAAAAAACGTTAATGAACTAGCTGAAAAAACAAACATGATGTATGAAACCCCCCAGAAATAATCAAACTGAATAAAAATGAACAAAATAACCAACAAAATTAATGTAATATTAAACAAATTAACAAAACAAATAATTTCTTTGGCTTATTTTGTTTTTTTTTTATGTTCCTTGCCTATTCTATTGTTCTTTTCTTCATTTGTAAAATAATGCAGTTTGAAGTATTAGAACATGATGATGACAATAGACTAGTCTGTGGATTATTTAGTTTATTTTTCTCCTTTGTTTTGCTTATTTTACTATTTTATTCTTAAATTCTGTTCAGTTTGTGGATTATTTAGTTTATTGTTCTACTTTCTTTTGCTATTTTATTATTTTTTCTTAATTTTTTAAAGTTTTTTTTCAGTATTTTCTTAAATTTTGTTCAGTTTATAGCTTATTTGGTTTATTTTTCTACATTTTCTTGTCTATTTTATTGTTCATCTCTTCATTTCCATACCAGACAGTGTGTAAAATAATGCAGTTTGAAGTATTAGAACACATCTTGCGCTGTGATGACGACCGTAAACTCCACTATAACTTCCTTTGATCGAAGTTTGAAGGCGTTTTAACCAAATACTGAGACGTTATATAAGTAAAAATCCTCAGAGACGCACAAACAGACAAGAAGCCTTTAGTGAGACGCTGACGTCCGGCTTTTTGATGCCAGTAAAAGGGTCCAAACAAAGGAAGACGTCCCATTGTAGCGCTGACAAAGGGAGGCGTGTGCTGTTTACCCGACGCCACCATATGGTCATTCCTGATGTGAACGGCAGAGGAATGCCACACTCCCATCGAGACGGGGGTCTTCCTCATCCTCCTTGTTCCAGCTCTTTGACCATGAAGACCCCTGAACAACACACAAACACAAACCCCCCCACGGTCTTTGTGGGGAGCGTGTGCCGTCCCTCCAGGGGTGTCAAACTCACTTTAGTTCAGGGGCCACAGTTCACTCAGCAGACGCTCGCACCAGGAAAAGAACAGCAGAAGCACCGAGAAATAATCACAAAACACTTTTATCTGTTTGTTTTACTGCAAAAAAAGGTGTTTTTTAATCGGCAAACTGTCCTTTAAAAAAAAAAAAAAAAAGGAAATAACCTGAACAACATGAACCTCAAATTTCTATAGAAAAATTTGTGCAATTTTCACCACATTCTGCTCAGTTTATATATATGTAAGTTACAACTTACATCCCAAACATTCACTGGAGACCAACCATCTACTGATAGCAACTGGGTAGCTTAGTGGTGCAGAAGGTTGCCAGTTCAAGTCCCAGGTGGGCCCTTGGGCAAGGCCCCTCTACGCTAAAACATGCCTATATACCTTGTAAGTCGCTTTGGATAAAAACGTCAGACAAATGGAATGGAATGGAATGATTCAGCAACTGGTTTAAACCACTGACTTCAGTGCGGAAGGTTGCTGGTTCGAAACCCAGGTGGGCCCTTGGGCAAGGCCCTTTATGCTATGCCCATATCTTGGCAAGTCACTTTGGATAAAAGCATCAGCCAAATGTAAGGTAATGATTTAAAACCTGTTGATCCATTAATTCTATCAATACATGGAAATAATTATTGTAAAATACAGTTCTTCATCTTTTAGTTATCATCATCAAATATGACCATATTTGGATGTTCGGAGGCTCTGTAGTTACCATGGAAACACTGTCATCTTCTATAACATTGATTTACCAGTAAAACCCATGGAGTTAGATCAATGACAGTGGATAAAACTAACAAAAATTAAGAAAAATACATGTAAAATGATAAATAATGTATATAAAAAAAACAGAGTAAAATAAAAGTAGAAAATAAGAAACAAAATGAACAAAATTGAAGAAAAAATAACCAAATAAGCAAAAAAAAAAAAAAAAAAAATATATTGAAATTTAAAACAATCAAAAAATCTTTACAAAAATGAAGGAATATTCATTAAATAGCCATTCAGAGGCGCTGTAGTTACCACGGAAACACCGTCATCTTCTACAACATTGATTCACCAGTAAAACCCATGGAGTCGGATCAGTACCAGTGGATGGACACACTGGGTTTATGTTCTAATAACCATCAACTTTAATATGAACTTTGATTCAACAGCTATATGATCAGTGAGTCAAATATAAGAAAATAAATGATTTCCACTGAAAAAAAAGCAAAACGCAGGATAATATTTAAAAAAAAAAAAATGGTGATAAATCATTTAGGAAAGGTTAAATAAGTGACACAACGCTGGGTCTTTATTGTTAAAAATTAAATTCCAAGAAAACCTTCAAGGATTTTGAGCAAATTTGGTAAAAAAAAAAAAAATCTCATTAGATCAGTTTTAGGGTCAAAGGTCAAAGTATGACAAAACAGACAAAGAAAACAAGAAGTGTGTCCATACATGATGCGTGCACAGTGGGTTGAGTGTCAGGTTCTTTTCCTGGTTTGATCCTCTGATGTGATTCTGTTTTGGTTTCCCTGCACAGTAAAACCTCCAACAATAAACTCCAGGATATTTTAGATTCGAACCCACGCAGAGCTGCTCGCCTTGGCCCGAGACACCCCCCGCCCCCCCATACTGAACCAAACAGTAATACAAAAATAAGCTCCAGCTGCAGGTTTGAAACCAACGCAGGGTTAACACGTCTACATTTTTTGCTTATTTTATTATTTTTTTCTTAATTTTGTTCAGTTTATAGCTTATTTAGTTTATTGTTGTACTTTTTTTTTTTTAGCTATCCTACATTTTTTCCTTATTTTTTCTTACATTTTGTTCAGTTTGTAGCTTATTTAGTTTATTATTGTACTTTTTTTGATATTTTATAATTTTTTCTTCATTTTTTTTCAGTTTGTAGCTTATTTTTCTTTAAAGGACATTTTAAAGGAACTACTTAGTACTTTTACTGAAGTAAGATTCTGGATGTAGTACTTCTACTTTTACTGGAATAAATATTTTGCGGGCTACTTTTACTTCAGTACTTCCTCCACCTCTGCTTAAGAAAAGTTAAACATAGAAAAGAATCCATTTGGAAACTGACAACAGTAAAAGTGCTCTTCAAGGGTTAACCATCCACCTCATGTTGGATGTCCTCCATCTGGACCATCAGCTCCATCTTCCATCGGCCCAAAGCCCCACCCTCCTCTGGCCTTTGGCTCCACCCTCACACCTTCCACAGCCCTGGATGCTCTTGGATCCAAACCCACCACTGACCTCCACATGTGTGGCTAATGCTCGCTCTGCGGGACGCTGGGGTCGGAGGGGGGGTGGGGTCGGCAGAGCTGGGGGGTGTTAGCACGCCGGCAGGGTTGGGAATGAGCAGCTGTCTGGTTTAAGGGATTCCACTTCCTCTCTAGTAACAAACCCACTCTGTTCGTCCACAGCCGTCCTCCCTGTCAGGCCGTCAATAGGAAACTCTGTTGGGTTTGAAAATGGACTCAACACAACGGCGGTATGTCCGCAGCGCCTCCGACAGCAGCTGATCACTGATCCACACTGTATTTACTCTGACACACATTTGGATGTAAATATATACAAACATAGGTCTAAGTAAATATACAAAAATAAGCATATTAGCCACTGTATGAAACACAGCGATATAAAATAGACAATATATTATTAATATGATATGAAATACAAATAAATAAGTGTGTAAAAATATTTTAAAAATAAATAAATAAACCAGGCAATAGGCATTATTTCTTTTAACAACCCAGAGTTAACAAATTAACAATTAGCATCAGTTTGAACATCAGCACAGACTTAATCATGTTTAAACACGACTGTACAGCCTTTGTATTGAAACCACAATTCAGCCATTTTGGTCAGTGGTTACACTAAACTGCACTTCAACATACACACACCTAACATACAATAAAAGCTAAAAGCTGAAATACAGTAGGGGGTAGAAAAAAAACAAAAAAAACAAACCCTAAAATATACAAAAACATGTGCTAAAATAAACCAAAAATCCACTAAATGTTATGGGTAAAATGCTGAGAGAGAATTTCTCTATGATGATTATAAAGTCAGTTAACCTTTAACCTTTTCAGTGGTAGCCTACTATTCCTAATATGCTAAGTGCTAATGCTAATGCACATGTGTAGCCTATTATGACTGAAATGCAGAGACCCAATTTCCAACAGGGATAATAATATGAGTTAACCTTTAACCTTTACAATGGTAGCTCAAGACTACCACTGTGCTAAGTGCTAATGCTAATGCTAGGTAATAATGCTAATGCTAGGTGATCATACTAATGCTGGGTGATCATGCTAATGCTAAGTACTGTGTGTCTTGTGTGCATTTAAGCTTAACCATAAAATGGTGAATTTTAAACCATCACACCTCTGGTGTAGAAAACTACAGTTCCCATGAGGCTTTGACAATAATCTGTCAACATCTTCAGGAAGCTGCGGTCGTGCAACATAAATTCTTGCTCCATCTTTGTTAAAATAAGGTTCTGATGTATTATTATCCTGTACAATCTGAGACGTCTGTGTATAATTAAAGCGACGAGACGACTAAATATGCAGTGTCTCCACAACTCAGATGAGTGTCAGTACACGCTGTAATTTAACATGAGTGACATTTCAAATTAAAAGTCGACCCCCCCCACCACCATACACCCCCAAACTCTTCACCTATCAAATCTCAGTGAGTAAACGTCTGCAGAACAGCCGTCAGCCGAGTGGAACACATTATCTGTGTCTTGTTTGTACAAGCCCCACATGCTCTTCACACTCAAATATCAGGCCCCGAAGAAAAGATGAAAAAAAAATGAAAAAGAAACAGCAGCGTGAGGGTTTCAGAACGAAGATGAGCGAAGGAACTGAAGTGGAACGTCACGCCATTTTCCAGAGGACGTCTTTATCTGAGGCGTTCAGGTGCAGGTGTGTTCAACAGCGCTCTGTTTCATGACCTAGAAGTATTTAAAAACCTAATGTTCTAAAACACAGGATCTAATGTTCTTAAACACATGTTCTAATGTTCTTAAACACATGCTCTAATGTTCTTAAACACATGTTCTAATGTTCTTAAACATGTTCTAATATTTAAAACACATGTTCTGATGTTCTTAAACATGTTCTAATGTTCCAAAATACATGTCCTAATATTCTTAAACATGTTCTAATATTTAAATCACAAGTTCTAATGTTCTTAAACATTTTCTAATGTTCCAAAACACATGTTCTAATGTTCTTAAACATGTTCTAATGTTCTAAAACACATGTTCTACTGTTTCAGACCCTACGTGTTGTGCTTTGGTGCATTAATCATTAACTGTTTTTACGAGTGCAGCCGTTGCTTCACCTTCACCTCGTTCCGTGTGTTTTCCATTTGTCTGGACAAACACACACTGATTACAGATGAAGGAACCGTTAACAAACATTTGAATCAGTTTCGTTGCCTCTTCCGTCAAATCACAGACTTGTCGGACGGTTTCCTCGGGGCCTTTTGCACTTTGTTTTCCAGTTTATTTCAGACACACTCGACATCAGTGAAAACAGTCTGAAGAGTTTTCACCTGTGACGACTCCACACAACAGACACAAAGCAAACGCTGTCCATCAAACCTCCAGGGTCCCGCCCACTGAGGACCTTCTGACCAATAAAAGCGCATCATTTACACACGGTTGAACTAATGCACAATGTTGTAAAGAAAAAAAAAAAAAGAAAAAAAGAGAAAAAAAAACGTCCCCCAGATAAACCCTCACTGGTTTACAGATCAATGAAGAAACTCAACCAAAATGAAAGAATAACTGTTAGAAGACCTGAGGCCTTCATCCTCCTCATCCTTGAAAAACACACCTGTGGTTAACTTAACTATAACTATAACTAAATAACTCAAAAGTGTATTTATTTAATTCCATAAGAGTTTCGTTCTGCACATTTATAGTTGTTTTTCTAATACATTTAATACAAATTGGGAGTCTGTTTTTTTTTTTTTTTTTACTATAAGATACTGTTTTTAAGCATTAATTACATAGAATAATGATAATTAATGGACAGATATTAAAAGTTAAGTTCTTCCTTGAAAAAAATATAAAAAAATCAGTCACACATTCTCTGACAGGTTTATTGTACAAACCCCATAAAACGTGTGTGGCCTGTTGTACTAATACAACACTAATATACACTAAAATACATAAAATATACCCTAATATACACTAAAATACCCCAAGAAGGTAATAAAATACACAAAAAACTACTAAAAATACACAAAATATATAGTGATATACACTAAAATACACTATTATACACTAAAATACACCAAAAAAGTGCAAAAAATTCTATCCGTACTCTAAAATCCACAAAAACACACAAAAAAGCAATTAAATCCACTAAACAACACAAAAACGTACTAAAACACACTGAATATACACAAAAATATATTTTAAAAAAGTGCAAAAATACACTATCCATACTAAAAAATACACAAAAACATACAAAGGCAATAAAATGCACAAAAAGTAATAAAATATACACTAAAAAACACAAAAAGGTACTAAAATATGCAAAATACACACTAAAATACGCAAAATCTACACTAAAATCAGTCACACATTCTCTGACAGGTTTATTGTAAAAACCCCATAAAACGTGTGGCCTGTTGGAGCGGTGGTCTTTAAAGGGTTAAGCGTCCCTGCCTGAACTCCCACAGCACCGACCCGCTCCCAGTCCAGTCTAAATATAATCCGACCACAGAAACACTGAGTCAAGGCTGACGTCTGCTTCAGCGCTGAAACAGCAGTGAAAGGAAACGGAGCTGAGTCCGGCTCCAGGAGGACTTCCACCCATCACACACGTCTTTTTGACTCTTTGTCCTGCTTTTCTTTCGTCCTTGGTCTGTGTCGGTTTTCTGCAGCTGAATCGATGTCGGCTACGTTACGATGGATGTGTTTTGAATTTAAAGGGTTAAAAATATGACATTTGCTGTTTTGTTTAGGGCTGAAGTTGATGATGATATAATATATTGAAAAAAATGCTTTTTTTGTTTGTTTACATTACAAAAAAGGTATTTAAAAGCTTAAAAATTATGCAAATTATTGAGAATTTGGAATTTTCATTTATGATTCATAAATGAAGTAAAAATACAATTTTACACAGTATTTTGACAAAATCTGCTTTCTGTATCAAAACTATGGTTTGTTTACATCACAAACAAGGCATTTAAAGGGTTAAAAATATGCAAGTTATTGAGATTTTGATATTTTCATTTATGATTCAAGTTGATGAAATACAGAACTTAAAAAAATTAATAAGTAAAAATACAATTTTGCACAGTATTTTGACAAAATGTTGTTTCTGCATCAAAAATAGGGTTTGTTTACATCACAAACAAGGTGTTTAAAGGGTTAAAATTGCGTCAGTTACTGAGTATTTGTACGTTCGTTTATGGCTGAAGTTGATCAAATCCAAAAATAATGGAATCCATGAAAACAGCTGACACCAACATGCTTCAGCCTCTTTCCTTCATCTGCGGCTGAATCGATCTCCGTTATGTTTCCGATAAACGCCACCATTAAACCTGCACCAGTGGTAAAGCTTGGACGTGAACTTATTCACTGCCAGTACTTTGCTCCGTTTCAGTGTTAATGTCAGGTTTCCTTCCGCGGTCCGCCACAGCAGCTGAATAAATGCAGCTCAAATCCATTCCATTCCGCAGTCGTCCTGTTGCTTCAGCTGAATACGACACATTTAGGACCAAGAGACGAAGTTAGGCTGCGTTAAAAAAACACCGTTTCCTGAAGATGAAACATGTTGGATGATGCCTTTTACAGCAGGGGTGTCAAACATGCGGCCCGGGGGCCAAAACCAGCCCGCCAAAGGGTCCGATCCGGCCCGCAGGATGAATGAATGAAATACAAAAATTACACTGAATATATTAACAATCAAAAATGTTAAAATGATTTTAGTTCAATTCAATCTAAAGTGGGTCAGACTGATTAAACACTATCAGAATAAACTATAAATGATGAAAACCACATTTTTTTTCTTCAAAAAATGTGAACAATCTGAACAAATACGAACAACCTGAAATGACTGTACCAATATTCTACATGTTTTTAAATATTTTGTGTATTTTTAGATCCACTGCGATCTGTACGTTATAAAGAACATGTGAAAATAACGAACTGAGGCCAAAAAAAATGTCGTAATAAATTTCTTTTTGTTCATGTTTTTAAAAGATAGTTTGTAGATGTAAACATTTTATTGATACAGTTTTACTTTTTTCACACTAAAACATAGTAATTCCGCATATAATTGTGGAACTGATATAATTTATGCATATTATTATGTTATTATTTTAATGATCCGGCCCACTTCAGGTCGTGTTGGGCTGGATGTTTGACCCCCCCCCCCAATCTAAAGGATGAAGCTTTCACCTCATACTGACACGACCACATCCAGGACAAAGGATTTCAAGAAAAAGGTGATAATATTCGACACGTTTCGTCTTTAGGAAACTGCGGTTTTTAATGCAACATAACTGTTTTACTCGTCACCATGGTAACACCTCTCCTGCATCTAAACTTTGACCAGTTCTGTTGTCAGAGTCACAGGTTTTCATCATCGTGACAGTTTTCCAGACCCCCCCGCTTCCCTAGTTACAGTTGCTAACGTAGGATTGGACGGCAGCCTTTTCTGGGAGGGGCTTAGCAAAGGGTCGATTCTTGAAAAAGGTCAAACTCTGTATACGTGTAACCATAGTAACCAACCAATCTCTCTTACCGACCCCAGACTACTGGACTCTGTTACATACAACATTCACCTGTAAATCATTTGAGCGTTATTTTCATACGACATAAAAACATTTCTTTGTGTCTTGAAATGAACAAATATTTCCAAAAATGACCTTTAATCTGCACTTTAACGATTGGTCTAAATCAGAGGCGGTCAAACTCATTTTAATTCAGGGGCCACATTCAGCCCAATTTGATGCCAAGTGGGCCAGACCAGTAAAATAACAGCATAAAACCTTATAAATGACAACTTTTCTTCTTTCTTTTAGTGCAATGAAAAATAATAAACTTTACAAACTATCCTTTCTCAAAAAAAAGATGTGAATAACCTGAAAAAAACTGACATTTTGTAAGAAAAATAAGTGCAATTTTTAACAAAATTATGCAGAATATTGTTCAAATGTAGTCACAGTGGATCTACAAAGACGGCAGAACGGTGTTAAACTATAGTTTTAAATATAAATATTTTCAAAGTGCAATGTTATTTTTTTCACATTAGACCAAAAACAAAATTAGTACTTGTCATTATTTATATATTATCATGTTATTATTTTACTTTAGATCGCATTGGTTTGTATCTGACACCTGAAATAAACTGAGTTCATTCTCTAATTCATCCTGCGGACCGAATTGGACCCTGTGACGGGCTGGTTTTGGCCCCCAGGCCACATGTTTGACACCGCTGGGTTAACAGAACCAGTCCTGGATTTGTCTCACATCCCTTCTGATGTTAGCTTCATCTGAGGCTCGGTTCATTCAGTCAGACTACGTGAAGTACTGCTATTGTTCTGTTTCCTTAACACCACGTACTGCATCTGCCCTTTCATCACATTAGTAGAAGTGTGACGTTAACATAAGTTGATCTAAATGACATAAATAGTGGGAACAGGAGGCCTTCTCTGCTCCATCTGCTGCTCACTGGCTTTCAATGGGCACATGTTGGTTTTTTTTCCTTTCCCATAAGCTGGTGGATGTCAGAAGGTTAAAGTCCCTGGGCTAACTGCTGACCCAGTTAGGGGATGAGGTTTAGAGGGTCAAACTCATTTCAGTTCAGGGGCCAAATTCACCTAAATTTGGTCTGAAGTGGGCCGGACCACTACGATAATAACATAATTATATATAAATAATGTCAGCTCCAAACTTTCCTTACATGATTAAAATGTTTGCATCTATAAACCATTATTAAAACAATGTGAATGATATGAACAACCTAAAACATCTTAAGAAAAATAACCCAGATTTTAACAATATTAATGTACAGATCACAGTTTATCTACAAATACATAAAACATTTAATAACAGACAGAATATTGGTAAAATTACACTTCCTTTAAGACAATTCAGGTTGTTCATATTCAGGTTATTTACTATTTTTTGTGAAATTACAGTTTATTTGAGTGTAAATATAAGAAAATTACATGAGCATCTTTACATTTAGACAGAGAAACGTTTGGAGTTGTGAGTATTTAAAGGTTATTAGGTTATCATATTTTGCTGATCTGTACATGGAACCTGAACTAACATTTTTGTGACTAAAAATCTAAAGCAGGGGTCAACTCATTTTCTTTCAGGGGCCACATTCAGCCTGATTTTATCTCGAGTGGGCCGGACCAATAAAATAAAATAAATAATATAATGATAACTTATAAATAATGACAACTCCAAATGTTTGTCTTTGCTCTAATGCAAAAAAAAAAACAATCAAAAACATTAAATTATGAAGATACTTTATTTTATAAACAAAAAAAAAAAAGATGTGAATAACCTGAAAAACAGAAATTTATTTTTTTTAAAAGTGCAATTTTAACAACTTATGTATACAATATATATGCATTATGGTTCACATCTACAAAAAGACGTAGATATTTCAGGTTATTCACATTTTATTGTTACAGGATAGTTTGTAAATGTAAATATTTTCATCATTTATTGTTATTTTAACAATACTAAAACAAAACAAAGCCTTTTTTCTGCAGTGCTTTCTCAGGTGTCAGATCTTACCTTATCGTTTTGGTAGGCGGTCACTGCGATGAACTCGGTCTCAGAGAAGACGTAGGTCCTGAAGGTGCTGTAGGGGAGCTTCAGGATGTCGTTGGCCCGCACTATGTGAAACCTGGGTTGGTATTTGTGCATGGAGTTGAGGATTGTCTACAAAGAAAATAATCAAATAAATATAAAATCAACATTTATGATGTGACTTGGATACCAGTGTTTAACACCGCAGACTGTGGGGTGGAAGGTTGCCAGTTTGAACCCCAAGGCCCTTTACGCTGTAAGTCGCTTTGGATAAAAGCGTCAGACAAATGTATCTTATCTCATTTTATTTTATCTTATCGTATCTTATCTCATTTTTATCTTACCTTATCATATCTTATATTACGTTATCTTATCATACCTGATCTTATCACATCTTATCTTATCTTTATCTCATATTATCTTAGCTTCTATTACCTTATCTTAGACTTGGAGACGTGAAAGTGAATGATTGTGGAATATTTTTTTGCATGCGAAATGAACAAATACATGAATGAATTATCATTATTATTATTTGTCTCACTTTAGACACTTTAACAAATGTTTATACTTTTATCTTACCTTTATTTTTCCATTGTATTTGATGTGTCTTTTCTTGTGTAGGTGTACATTGGAATTTCCTCTTTGGACAGATAAAGTACCTTATCTTAGTTTGAAAGTCCCTTGAGATTAATAAATAAATTAATAAATATCTATCTATCTATCTATCTATCTATCTATCTATCTATCTATCTATCTATCTATCTATCTATCTATCTATCTATCTCTTTATCTTGCCTCTTATAAGACTTTTTCATCTGTCATGTCATATACGCTTATTTACTCTATTTATAATAATAATAATAATAATATTGTGTCATTTTAGTCACTAACACATTTTTTATATTTTCATCTTGTCTTTATTTTTTTATTGTATGTGATGCGTTGTTTCCCTTTAGGTAAATAAAGTACATCTTATCTTGTCCACACTTACATATCCGTGCTTGTCTGAAATGTTGTTGGTCAGCTTGAGTTTGTGGAAGTTGACCACTTTGGACATCCACTGCTCTCCGGTGGCCGGGCTGTCCGGGTGGATGTACATGCGTTTGGGCATCTCCGGGTCTGCCTTCCCCGCCACCATCCAGCGGGAGTTATGAAACTTATACCTGCTGTCATCCGCCGCCACGATGTCCATGAGCAGGATGTACTTGGCTTTTGCATCCATGCCAGTGCACCGTGCCTTCAGCGGCGGAAACATGCGCCTGTAAATGGGGAAGGGGGGTGTGGACATATAATCTACTAGGGACTTGAACGCAACACAACTTTTTTTTTTTTTTATCTTCAATGTTCATATTTACCTGCCGGATTTAGTAATGACCATTTCTGTCCCGCATGTGTGGAACTGCCTCCAAAGGTCGCTGGATTCCAAATGAACTTTTGGCTCATCCTCTTTCATTTCCCCTCCCTCCAGAATTTCAGGAGGCCTGCGCAAAATCGCATGTTGCTCCATTGTTGAGGTGTGACGACTCGCTGGATCCGCGCCGCCATCCGAGCCGGGATCCGACGCCCTGGAGGATAAAGCCACCGCCGGGAACAGCGAGGATCCGGCCACGATACTCCCGTGGAGAGCCGCATCTCCGACTATAGACGGGAACGGCTGAGGTACCCCGCCTGGGACGCACGGTTCCGAGAAGCTGCGCATTGTCTCCAAAAGTGGTGGGGGAAAAAAGGACACTTTTACGCACGGGTGTGGTCGGGTCAAAGTCTCGTTCCTCTTTCACACCTGCGCCGAAAACCTATCCGCATCTTCTGTAACTTACTAATAAACAACAGATGTGATATATTTAGACTTTTTCTGTATCCTTTTCATGGGTTTGGTTTGGAGTCCGGGGTGCGCGCTGATGATCCCAGTCTGTGTCCAAGCTGATTTGCTCCTTGACACATTTGGTACTCAGTATGACACCCAGCTGTGGGTGGGGTTTCCCTGGCATTGAACTTTATGCGCAGCAAAATAAATGCAGTCTGAACTTTCTTCATTCGCTGATGAAGCTGTTATTGACCATTTGGTGCTGAAATCCATCTTCTTACTCTTTTTTTTTTCGTGCGTTTTTTTTTTTTTTTTTTTTAACACATTGAACCTAAAACTTTTTCAGACTGAATGAAGCCTCTTTAACGTGTCTACATCAACAGATTTGAAGCGGAGATGCTCCATTAAACACTAACCCACACCTCTCCTCTCCTGGTCGTTCCGTGCGTCACTCTTGCGTCCTGTTGGGTTCATGCGCCCTGGCTGCTCCGGCCTCCTCACACCCACCGCCGCCGAATGGATGAGGACAAAGCCTGCAGGGATTCAGCTTTGTGGAGATTTGGTCCCTGCCAGCGATTGTCCCGGCCGGATTAGAGGCTCTGGATTTGGTTACAGGCCGTTTTTATTGCTCAATGGTCCATGACAGTGTAGGAACGTCCCGGGGAGAACTTTCCGTGAGTGAGTGTGGCAGGTTCAGGATTCATGTGCGCCACCCGTGATGCGCAGAGGCTGCCCACGGTGGGTCAACATGGGGGAGGAAGTGGAGGAAAACCCCGAAGAACTGAGGACATAATTAGTGTTAATGCATTCATTCGAGGTTTTTCACAGTGTGACAATACCACATATTTATGACAGGTGCAGATCCACCTTAATTAACACAATGAGAACATCACAGGACTTGGTAAGAGCAAGTCAACATCCCCATTCATGATACATACAAACTAAAACAGACAGAAAAGAAACCATGGAATGACTAAAAGCAGCGTTTTTGTCAGTACAGTGACATCTATTCATGTAAGAACTTAAGTGATTTTGTTTTTTTCAGCAAGAAAACATGAAAAATGGATAAATATCAGCTTTTAAATTAAACTATTATGGGCTATGTTTATTGTTGTTGTTATATCTGTCCAAATAAATGTACTTTTAGTTGGACCAGGCATTAAAATGAACAAGAAAGTGAAGAAAACAAAGGGTGGAATAACGTTTTTTTGTTTTTTTTTTGTATATAGTAGAGTTCATATCAGTGTAGATGAACTCCATGTTTTGTTTGATTAAACTAATGGACAGGTTGTTGAATTTAGGCAGAAGTATTTGGCAAAATACTACTTGCAGACCAGCAAGTAATACTTTTTTTTTTTTTTTTTTTTTTTTTACAGTACCCCCAACACTTGCATCAGCATTATTGATTGAAATTATTTAAAATTATTTTCAAAACTTTGCAAACAAATGACATATATTTAACTGTAATATATACAAAATAACACATTTTTGAAAGTAATTTTTTGTGCAAAATATAAACTGAAAAGCACCCCCTTGCATTGATAAGAAATATAAATAAATCAATCATTAATCATCACAAAACATAATTACTTAACTACTCGAATAAACTCATTTTGAATAATATAAAATAGAAATGTTCTTAAAATGGAACCAAAACTAAAACGAGATGATTTACAATGAAACTATTACATGAATGCATTTATTATTGTGTTTTATATTTCAGTATGAATTATCATTGTTTATTTTATATTCGGTACATGACGACTTATCTAATATATTTTTCTAAAACATTTAAAGTATACCTGGGGATACACACACACCACTTTAGGAAACATATACATGTATGCAGTTATTTCATGTATATGAGAGGATGCACGTAGGCCGTGATGACAATTATAACCAATACATTCCCATTAGCGATGACAGAAAATACAATAAGACGCTGTTAAAGAGTGACTTTAACACAAACTCATTTTAGTTCAGGGGCCACATTCAACTAAATTTGATCTGCAGTGAACTGGACCTGTGGAATAATAATATAAAAAATATATAAATAATGTCAACTCCAAACTTTTCTTTATGTTTTAGAGCAAAAAAAAAAGTCAAATTAAACAATGAAAATGTCAAAGTACCCTTTCAAACAATGCAAATAACATGTAAACTGAAAAATATGTGTAATTTTAACAATATTATGTCTGACTTTATCATTTCCACATGTTTATTATAACTTTCAGACACAGTGTAGATCTACAAATACATTTAGTAACAGGAAGAATATTATAAAATTACACTTAGTTTTCTGAAGACATTTCAGGTCATTCACAGTTTTTTGGGGGAAATTATACTTAGTTTTAGTGTAAATACGTGAAAATATTTACATTTACAAACAGAAAAAAATGGAGTTGTGAGTATTTATAGGTTATCGTGTATATGTGTAGGTTATGTAGGTTATTATGTATATGTATATTTTGTTTTATGTAATAATTGTGATAGTATTTACCTTTTCTGACCCGCTTCAGATTGAATGTTCTGAATGTGGAACCTAAACTAATATGAACTTAATCGTGTATTTAGTTTGTGTATTTTCATGTTTTGGCAGGTCAGGCAATATTGATTGCAGGGATTTTATGAATTAAAAATGATAAAATAGTAAAAAATGTATCATTACTGCTGAACTGTGGTGGTGACTTGGTTTAAAACTTCAATGAAATAATAGAAAAAAATACTATGTTCAGGTGTTTTTTTGAGTGTTGTTTGGGAGATCTGCCAATAGTTTCAACAGCTGACAATATGTAGGGAAACTAATTAATTAATTAAGATTAAAAACATTATCTAAATAAGTTCATATAGTATGTACAGCAAAGGGGTCAAACTCACATTGGTTCCACATCCAGCCCAGTATGACTTAAAGTGGGCCAGATCATTAAAATAAGAACATAATAATATAGAAATTATATTAATTCCACAATTTTATGTTTTAGCATGAAAAAAGTAAAAATTGTATTATTAAAATGTTTATATCTGCAAACTATCCTTTAAAAACACGAGAAAAACATGAACAAAGATACATTTATTAAGAAAAAAAAAGGGCAATTTTTACAATTTATTCCATTATTTGGCTTCAGTTCCTTATTTTCACATGTTCATTATAACGTACAGATCACAGTGGATCTACAAATACACTAAATATTTAATAAC